>APFE030452176.1:709-31673 GCA_000404065.3 Pinus taeda | reverse complement strand
CTTATCATCCTCAATGTGATGGGAAAACTGATATAGTAAACAAATGTTTGGAAGGATATCTTCGTTGCTTTGTATCTGATAAACAGACACAATGGGTCAAATGGTTGCCTCTGGCTGAATGGTGGTATAACACTTCCTTCCATACTACAAAACAAATGACCCCATTTATGGCACTTTAAGGATATCATCCACCATCCATCACATCATATTTAAGAGAAAATTCTATGGTTCAAGCAATGGAAGATCACATCGAGCATTGGCAACAAGTTCTCGAACTCTTAAAGGATAACCTCACCTTGGCGCAAAATAGAATGAAACAGCAGGCAGATCAACATCGCAGCAAAAGAAGTTTTGATGTAGGTGATTGGGTATTCCTATAGCTACAACCATATAAACAAATGTCCCTCAAGCAAGCTAATAAGGATAATAAATTATCACAAAAGTATTATGGTTCATACAAGGTGTTGCAAAAGATAGGTACTATGGCATACAAATTGGAGCTTCCTGCAACTTCCTGAATGCACCTAGTTTTCCATGTTTCATGCTTAAAGAAGGTTGTAAGTGACAAGCTTCCATTTCAAACAATATTGCCATAACATGATGAGGAAGGAAAAATCATATTGGAACCTGAAGCAATTAAAGAAAAAAGAACTCGACAGCTATGAAATCGATCAATTTCATAGTATCTCATCAGGTGGAAGAACTTACCCGTTAAAGATTCCACATGGAAGGATGAGAATTCTATACATAAGCATCCAGAACTACTCAAGCATTGAGGACAACACTTTTTTTAAGGAAAGGGGCATGTTAGGTCCTTATAATACTATTGATTCCCCCATTACTATTGTCGTTGTATACCTTATTGTTATTGTTGTGCCCCTATTGTCCCCATATTGTTATTATTTTGCCCCATAGAATCCCACTATTGTTATTTTTGTGCCTTTATATTATTATTGTTAGGTTAGCTTTTGTTATATTGTGACCCCTTAGACTCCTATATATAGGAAGGAGGTTTTTTCGTTTGAATCATCTAAGAATTGTTCATTTGTGTAATGTAAAGGAGGTTTTGTCATTTGAATCATCTAAGAATTGTTTATTTGTGTAATGTAAAGGAGGTTTCCCCCTCGAAGAGGCTTATTTATAAGGCGTTGATCTATCTTTCTATCTTTTTGTGAGCTGGTTTCATAACATTCTTCTTGATAATCTCCTTTGCAGCATTAACATCTTTAGGATCATATCCTATCTTTACTACCAAATCTCCAAAAAACTTGATCCTACTATCCTTTTCTAAGGAGGATACCTTCTCCATTTTCAACAGAGATTGGACATTGGCAAATGAAACCTGCAACTTGGACAATGACATAGCACTATTAGTCAATGTAGAAGATATCATTTCACCAGTTCTCTTATGCATCTCCAATTGATCAATAGGATGGATGTCTTTGGTGCTAAACTTAAATGAGGTACTCTTGTAGTCTGCTGATGTTTTCAGATGTGGAACTTGGGCCTCAAGGAAGGCCATCTGCATCTTTCCATGCTCTGTGTCAAAAACTGATAACAATCTTCTTTTTGAGCTGGAGGTCTGCTTCCAAAATTGATTATAAGTACTTTTTTAAGAATCTCATTCTTAAGCTTAATCTCTCTGTACCTATCAAAAATTGTCTTTTCCTTCTCCCTTGGATATTCTGGGAATCTAACTTTATTTCCTTCTGACCCGTGAGGATGAAGGTCCAGTAGAATATTTTAAAATATTGGTGGTTGCAGGTGGTGAGTATGTGATTATGATGGCTACATGCTCTTCCCTATCTTTGTCCACATCTGTCCTAGGAGTCAATTTTGGTCTTTTCCTATAACTGATTCTGAATTCATTTGCCTCACTTCTTGTTGTTGATGAAGATTCCTCCTCCCTTTGTCTTTTACTCATTTTCTCCTGAGGAGTGGGAGTCTGCAAACTGGAAGTAGAAAAGAGTTTTTCTTCAACTTCCTACAAGGTGTTCTCTGTCCATTCGATCTTATTAGCATACTTTTCTATCTTAGACCTTGAGGTATGAATATAGGGGGTTCTTTTATCTTCTACTCTAAGCTTTTAAATAATACCCAAGGGGTCATAAGACCATGTAAAACTTAGGTTGAACTTCATCTATTTAAGTATTTTGTCTGCTTATTCACCTGTTGTCCTGGCATTACATACAAATGGGCCCACCTGTGTCTTTATGCAGAACTGTGATTTCTTTTTAGCCACCACAAAATGAATGTCATCGGAATTTAACATATGTCTAATGTATTCTAGGAAAAAATCCTCATGGGGAAGAATTTAGGGAGTTTGTAAGGTGCTAATTCGCAACCATAAACCCTTATTTTTGTGTAGTTTTGGTATAAATACCAATCTCCAGTCTTGGCTTGATCTTTTAGATGTAGAATTATTTTAATATCTTCACTAATCCTGGGTTGTATTGAGCTGGTAAGAATGTTCATTGCTGGGTGAACAAACTCTTCAATAAACTGCTTGTAAGAAAATTCCTGCTTCTCTTTCATCGCCAATGAGGTCCAAAAAATCATCGGTTGTTGGTTTCCTGCATCATCAAGATTCTGCATTGCAAATATGAACTCATCTGCTTGGTAATAAAGGAACATGTAGATTAAAATGGAGTTGTAATTAAACACCTGTTCTATGGGAAATTTTAGAAATTTCTCATGAATTCTATCAGCCAAGAATTGACTGAAATTGAATACAATGGATGGTTTACTAGCTGTGGAAAATATGGAGAGGAATCCTAAAATGGTCTCATCTATCCATTGATCAGAATAATAAACCAAAATATAGGAAATTATAGATACAGTTTGTTTATCTTGATCAGTGAAGATGGAGGAAGGATATGGAGCATTCTTCATAGGTAATTGGGCATTTTCAAGCAAGAAGATCTCAAAAATTATAGCTTTAGTAGCAAAATCTAGTTTTTGATATAGTTGGGTGAGTAGGGAGAAAGGAGCATTATTTTCCATAGGGGGGATAACATCATTTGATTTATAGACTGGGCAGTAATGGTAAAGAGAATGTCACCGGATGGGGCCATGATAGCTCTTTGGGCAGGGACATAACAGGCCTGACATTTTCTAGTGAATTCAGGGGCTTGGAACGTCAAAGGGAAGATATAATGGGGAATATTGATCTCCCATATCCAAATTTCATGAGTCTGGTCTGCATGCTTGTCTTCCAACCAACAGTAAACTCTAAAAAGTCACAATCACACTGGGTTTCATTAATCCGATAATCCTTATCGACTAAAGGGATGTGATTTGAGTCTATGGAGGGGGCAACCAAAGGATTAACAAGTTTATCCTGAGTTTTACTCTTGGGAGGCATGACTATGTCAACTAAAAGTAATAGTAAGAGAAAGGATGGCTTACCAGGAATCGGCTCAAGTTGAATGAATTGTTAGGGGAATAGAACAAAATTTTGACAAATCAGATCAGGTTAGGGTCGGGTAAATTCTCTGAAAGTTGTCGATATGTAAAAGTTGTCAATAAAAGAGAATAAATAGTAAAAATGAGGAAAGCGAGAGGATGAGCAGTAGAAGGAGGAAAATGATGGTTCTTGAAAGCTTTTAAAATGAAGATCATGGTGAAATCCATTGGAGGTGGCGTGGGAACATTAAATTTGAATGGCCACCTGGGAATTATGAATTTAATGCCGAACGGTTCTTTTTCCGGGAGAGAATTTAAGTGGATAATAGCTAGGGGACGTGGCAGGAGGTGAGTGGTGGAAATTTCGTGGTAGGGAAACGACAAAGCGGGTGAGGGGAAGGTGGTTTCAGAGGGGGTAGCAGATGGTAAGTAGTTTGGTAAGTGGGGGGTGCGAAATCGGGAGAGGCTGCCACATTAAGATGGGGGGCCCGGCGAGAGAAACAACTTTTCGGATGCCCCCCACCCCCCGTTGGTAAAGCCAGGATGGAGAGGGGGCTGAAGAAAGATACAGACGGTGGATTGTGAGGGGGAGAGGATCTTGATGCTCTAATAGCCATGTCAATTAACTATATACGGAAAAGAGATTTGTCCATATGTGCTTTATACTTTTTCCTCTTTGACTTAGGATAACGGTGGAAGGTGAAATATATGAAAAACACTTTATCCTATCATGCACATTTCCTTTTTTACAATGTCCTTAAACTTAGGATAAAATGGCATAGGTAAATATTTATAAAAACATCTAATTTACCTACCCTTAACTAAGTTAACATTTTATTTTTTCTAAGGGGTGCACTTAGACTAGAAAACCCACATTATTTTCTTTTATAAAAAATGAAAAATAATCTAACATGTTCCTTATTTCTCCTATTGATTCATATTAAACAATTGAATCAATTTCATTTTCTACCTAACCACTGATTTACCAAGATTAGACTATTTGGCAAATTTTTGTTCTCTAACCTAATTTATAGAAATTTAAACAAGTTTAACCATGATTACATTGTATGATTAAACAAAATGCTAGTCATTGTGCCATTTTGAACAAGCTACACACAACCTTTATTCAACAATGATGAAGAAAACTATCAATCAGTAGTGATATTTAGACTTGCAACACTTTTAGTATTATTTCTTTTTGTTTTTCTTTCTTTAGGGTTCTATTTTTCATTCTTTTGCAATATTTTTGTTTTTCCTCTTTTTTATTTATTTACACCCTCTTTTCCTTTTTTATTTTACTTTTCTTTTATTTGGAAATCATTGGAAAATTGACAATTATTTACAGTATAAGATTCCTGAGATAAAATACTCAATACCTTGAGATCCTATAAATTATAGGACCCTAACAATGGGGATGTTCATATTAATTTTTCTATTGTGGATCAAAGACTGGGTGAAAAGTTGCAAGAGACTACTTCAAGAATTCTACAAAGGTCATCATAAATTTTTTTCACATTTACAACTTCCCTCACATTTGTTGGTTCCTGAAGCTCGAGCACTTTCATAACAAAAACAGGTAAAGTTAAGAAACAAAAATGGTCCACACTCTTTTCATCTGTTGATATTAGAATGAAGTTTTATTAGAGGCACTGTTTGTTTATTTGTTTTGGTTAGAAAATGGTTTTCTCTTGGTTTTATGTGACTTCAAATTATCATATGTTGCATGTTGAGAAATGAGAAATAATAGTGTGTGACATTTATCTTGCAGAAATTGATGTCGAATGAAAGGATAAAGAGTTTAACCAAGATACAGTTCGCTTTGGTAAAGGCGGAGGAACATATTAAAAGCTACCTAAAAATACATCATATACAAAGTTTGAAGATAAGTAATACATGGATTTTTCTTTTGTGGATATGTTTATTTTTTTTACCCAAGATATCATAGCAAGAAAAATATTGATATTGTAGAAATTGTTTGAGGACCTCATATACCTTCTCATATGTCAGGAAGACTTTAAATATAATGAATTAATATATTCCTAAAACAAATCATATTCAAATTTTATAGATATAAAAGATAAAAACAAATGTCAATGCCTTTGTTTGATTGTTACTTGACTCTATTGTGGGCAGGTTAAAGGAAATGTGATTGGAAAAAGGATGGGGATATAATGCATAGCATGTATTGGATATGATTAATTTTTTGTTAGAGATCCTTCAGGAATCTGAGCCATCGACTTTGGAAATGTTTCTAGTAGGGATTCCTATGGTTTTTAATGTTGTGATTCTTTCATCGACTGATGGTTATTTTTGGATAGAAAATGTTTTAGGAATTCCAGATAAGATGTCGGTGGACAAGTAAACAAATTTTTTATAATTGCAATATCCATTCCATGATTTCCTCTCTTTATTGTTTGATTGTATTTTGAACGTTTCTTTTGATTTTGTTTTTTCTTTTAACTATGAAATTGAAAATACCTAGTATCATGTCCATTTAAACAACAACCAAAGCTTGAAGATGAAATTAGTATTACATGATATGGTTGGAAGCCTTATAGCCATTTTGTGTTTAAAAAAAATCATGGCTATCAGAAAAGTTTACTTTCATGTTGTTATTTGAGCACATGTTGTTTATATACTCAACCAATTTCATGTATTAGAAAATCAAATGTTGTTGCGAATAAAATGACAAGGATTAAACATCACACCTCAGAGTTTTTGTTTTCCCAAGTTATCTACAAGTTGAGATTTTTAGCATGTAACTTAGTTGGCATGATTATGCCTAAGCTTTCCCTAAAGGTTAAATACTAAGTTATTAAGGTGTTATTTTTTATGGTGAAATTCTATTTTCTTTGTTTATACAGGTTATCTGGCCACATTATAGTGCCCACTAATGCCCAACTAAATAAAACTTGTTCGAGTTTCTTGCTTGTATTGGGAAAAATGGCTTTGACATTGCTAATGTTGAGGTATATGTCGTGTAAATTCTTTATAGTCTACTTTAATTTATATTCTATTATTCATTGTATTTCATGTCTTACTCTCTACATTGTACCTTCTTTTGTTTTCAAAAAAGGAACTTAGTATTGATGGTAAGAAGCAGGAATTGAAGAAAGAGACTCAAAGAAATAAAACTGGAGCAAAAAATGCAAAAAGAGAGAGAGAAGAGAACTGATATAGTGATACCCTTAGATTCAATATCCCACATAAGATACACACATAGAGACTGATGGTCAAGTCTTTAGAGTTGGTGAATTCCCTTGCAATGCATTGACAACATAATGATAATGTTTTGAAGTGATGAAACATCATTTCATGCGTAAATTGTAGTCCAACCCAGGGTAGGAATTTGGATTTCTCTTTACCCGTCATACAATTTTTTTTTGACGTTTTGGGTCCTTATGCTTCCTGTCAAGAAACGTTATATTAAAAATTTTTCCCTTCAAGAGTGATGTTCTCATAATAAATTAACCCTTCACTAATAAAGTTTTGATTAAAAAACTACAGTAAAATAATTAATGTTCCTGTGTACTTTGTGAGGTGGTACTAGGAAAATACAAAACAAGTGGCAGAAACCTTGAAATTTCTTTCAACAGTAAAAAGAATGGAAAAATAAACACTGTAAAGGTTATATGGCTCTAGGTTTGGATTTTGACAGAACCCACGCAAGTCCATTACCACAATAAATCGTATATCAAACATACAAGGACTCCTACACTAGAGCTATGGAGTAAAGAACAGAGACAATCATAATTCCACATCAAATCCAAATATATAACTCAAAATAAAAATCAAACAACGAATATCCATGCGATCAGTATTTTAGGTGGCCAATCCAACCATGGGAATCAAACCCTAGCCGCAACAAAAATTTCAGAAGTATGAAACAACGAACTATTTAAAAAAGTATGACCATGAGATAAATATATAAGACATTAAGTTAAAAATTATGTATCTATATAACTCCCCAAAAGCCCTTATCCATAGTCCAAAGTTGATAGCATCGTGTTTATGACGGATTTTTTCATTTACCCACAAAAACTACAGTAAAACAAGTGTAGCCATAACTTTCTAGCCCACGTTAAAACCCTAAAAGATCCTAATGCACTAAAATGGCATTGTCCCTCAAGTAATGAGACCTGTAGTGTAGTCTCAAAAAACAATCTTCAGGATCAACGTGAAATAGTACCAACCTGAAAATCAAACGCATCAACTGATGTAAGACAATGTTTTCATTTTTAATCTCCCTTGAAACACGAATAGTAATACAACAACCTGAAATACCTGCGAACCAGAGATGCACTAGATTAGACACGGAAATCAAATCGGAAGGAAAAAATTAGCAGTAAAATCGTGAGCAGAGAGTAAATTACCTGATAGAGGTTATCCAGCAATGGAATGCACAGGATACGTGACAGAGCCAGATGTTATTAGGGTTTCCTTAGATCAAATAAAACCTCGATAGTTCATCGTTATACCTTAATAAGTTACCTCGCGAAGTGACCCAACGCGTCTTTTTGTTGCAGAGCTTCCAATCATCAGCGGTTTGACCTGCTACTTGGAATGAGAGGGACGAATCTGGCAAACGAGATTGAGTCCAGTTCTATTCCTCGATACCTGTGAGGCTTGTAGACGTGGTTCTGGAGAGATCTCGTAAGTTCGCACTTCCCTTGTCTCTTATGCGAAGAGCTCTTCAAGCGAAGTCGATGAGTGAAATGAGCTCTTCTTCATAATATATACGTTCCTTCCTCATGTTAAGGGGGGTTGTTTTTCAGGCCACCTCCTTTATACATGTAAGCCCAGTATATTATATTCGGGCCCTATCAAATATATACCTTAACTTTTAAATCTACCCTTACTTTAAATAATTAATTTATTCAATAATCAAATTTGATTCCCAATATTCTGCCTTCTTTATAGACTGTTGTTTTGAGGGGTATATGACGTTTTTGCAAAAAAGTGAACAGTAAAAAATACGTTTTAGAACTTTGAAAGCCCATCACAAAAAACGGCTTTTTAAAATTTTTAAACGTGAAATACGGTCAAAATTCCTTGTGATGGGCATCTTGCCCGTCAAATTCCAACCCTGGTCCAACCAATACTAAGTTGGAAACTCATTGTAATACTTTAACATTTCATATAATATAATTTACGTGGCTGAAATTATTTATAGTTGCACTTGATATTGTGTAGTATTGTAATTAACATATGTAACTTTGTGTTTTCATATGATATGAGCATGCACATTGTCTGACATTTTTAAAATTTAGTCGCAAAAGCACACTAATTAATTTATGTTGATTAATAATGAACACATAAAATCAATTTAAAACTAGTAAATTAGTAGTTTATAATGCTTAATGATGAACACAAATAAAATGAATATACAACTGAATTATTCATTTATAATGATCATTATTGAAAGTAAATGAAGTGAATATAAACTACTAAATTAGTTGTTTATATAATGAATATGAAACTACCAAAAAACAATAAATGACTAGTACAAATGATAAATTTGTGATTACAAATGAGGACTAAATTTTGCATATATACGACTATTAGTAGCTAATATATAGTATCTTATAACGCAACCAAAATTTAGTCATATTTCTCTGGTCATTAATTGGTTTCAAACGATTACTAAAATTTACATATATATGACTATTAGTAGCTAATTTACAGTATTTTATAACACGGCCAACATTTTGGTCATATTTCTTTGGTCATTAATTGATTTTCTTGGGTGATCATATAGTAATATATTTTATTGTATATTTGGTCATTAATTGACAATTAATGACTAAATATACTAATAGAAGATAAAATTGAGACAACCAATAAATGACTAAGCTAAAAATTACTAAAATTTGGTCACGTTATAAGACACTGTAAATTAGCTACTACTGGTCACCGACTAAAAAATAGTCGTTTATATGCAAATTTTAGCCATTTTTTTAGTAATTAATTAGCCATATTGTACTAGTGCTAGTTGGTTGACTTCAAGACATCCCACCTGCCAACGCAACCCATTACTCTTGAATTTGTGTCATCTCCACCTTGTGGATATTTACAAGGAAAGCATGGCTCCTTGTCCCTCTTCTTTAGCTAGATTAATGGCATAACCAGTCCATTGAATCACACAACTACCAGCCTTCCATGGTTATCAAAAACCATTCAATCTTCCTTCTAATCCCAAGTGATCTCCTCCCCAAGCTATGGAATTTGCGTCCCAATTCTCAAACCTTTATAATCATATCAAAA
The DNA here is from genome assembly GCA_000404065.3 of Pinus taeda. Classification (NCBI taxonomy): domain Eukaryota; kingdom Viridiplantae; phylum Streptophyta; class Pinopsida; order Pinales; family Pinaceae; genus Pinus; species Pinus taeda. The sequence goes on along the minus strand of APFE030452176.1, from coordinate 22,004 downwards.
TTTATTAAATATTTTCAATCAATGGGAATTAGCCTAGGCTTGTCACAAACCCCTCCCCCTTGAAGGAACACCATCCTTGGTGTTCAAATCCTAAACACAATGCAAAACATGCTTAGTCCCAGCATAAATCACTGTGATATTTATAATGCATATCACTTAAAATTATATTTTACATAAGTATAGTTTTCTTGCTTAGCAATTAAATAAACATGAAAATTTTCTTGGATCAGCCACTTTCTGTGGATTCTTTATAGTTTTCTATTGTTGTTTCTGCACCTAATTTCAGGTTGCCAGCTTTCCTTTTCCTTGAGTGTTGTAAGACTCCATCTTCCAACACTTCTTTCATTTGTTCTCATCATTCCTTCAATTAATATTCCCAGCCCATTTCGTCCTTGAACACCTCTAGTTTTTTTCTGATTCCAATCATCCATGCTCATGACCATTTTCAAAATTATTTTCGGGCATCCGCTTCTCTACTTCCTAGTCCCTCGAGCAATTCGATACCCCTTCCATGCAATCACTCACCTTCCAATTTTAGGCATCCCCTTATTTTCTTCTTAGTCCCTTAGGAAATTCATTCCTTGGTAAGGCTTACTCGCATCATAAGTATTTCATAACCAAGGCAAGTCGCTACCTCACGATTTCATATCGGTTATAACATGCTTCATGGAAATAAGTTGGCACCATTGGGTGCTAATGTCCTAGAATGGCCCTATTCCGAAAATATATTACCACCATATTTTTTCATTCTCTAATTCTTCATTGTTGCTACTATTAATATTGCAACCAGCTCCATCCACACAAATTGGGAAATTCTATGTTTTCCTACATTATAGCACATCAATCTCTATGAGTTTCATCATAAAGAAATTGTAGTAATTTAAATCATACCTCATTAATAGCTTATCCATGAGGTGAAATTTGCAATTTTGTTTTGTTTCTTATGACAACAAGTCAAATTAGCCCATTGATTAATTTTCATAAATCAAGTTATCAAATCACATTCCTAGATTGTGAATTTTTTGAAATCATATGAAACTTTGAGATTTATCTTTGAATTAATCTTATGTTTCTTTCTTTACACACACCAGATCAGTTTTCCAACCCAACAAGCATCTAGTGGCCTTTTATCTCCCTAAACACACACTGGATTGATTTCCAAACCGAGCAAGCACCCAACGCCTTCTCTTCTCTTTGACCTCATACACACACTAGGTTGGTTTAAAAACCAAACTAGCACTCAATTCCTTCTCTTCTCTTCTCTTTGACTTCAAATTTACTGAGTGGTTCATCATCCCCCAAGGCATGCACTTAGTAAAACATAAATATATATAAGTTTCCCCCTCTCACTCGCTTCCCTGCAAATGTGGGCACTACCAATCGTGGTAGTCTTCTTTCGACAGAAATATCATTTACCATCACAACTTCGTTGTCCCCACAACTTCCACATCACATTTATACAAAACATAAACATAACACATAGGCGCAAACAATCCCATACATGCTTGTCCCAACACATTACACAACACCCATATATGCACATGGCACAATAAAATGTACACGTGATACAACACATGCATGTGTACATGACGACATAACTTCCTTGTCATCACAACACCCCTCACAACTTCTAGGCTTAGGAAACCCCCAATCCTAAGTGATCTACCTGTCCCAATATAATACCAAACAACCTCCAATCCAATTGGTCTACCTGTATGTATCATAAATGATAGCATATGTGTTCTTTCCATGATTTTCTACATGTGCTTACAGCCTATATCCAAGTATGTGGTTCCTTCAACTTATCCATGCTTGTCCCAGCATGTTGCAAATCACATTGCTTTCGTTCTACTGATATATCCTCCAGCACTCCTTGTTCATAATGCAATCACTGAAATAATATAAGAATCATATTCACATGGCATTAAAATCAGTCAAGGCTAATTTTTCCCAATTGATTTCTCACACAACCAAGAATATTACATGCCATCCACATTTGCATTAAATAAATTTAAATCAACATTCTTCCATAAGAATGACTTCTGATAAATCCTATCAGTCAAAATGGCATTCATATATGTATAAAAACATTGGCATGATTATGAACATATCACATATTTCATATGTAAAATGAGTTAAGGTCAAGAGAACCTCCTTTGTGATATTTACATGGCTTCCGTAACACTATTCATTATCCAATGGACTAAACCAGTCCACTTGATTTTCATATTTAAGATTGAAGCTCCAACATACACAAGTGATGGTCTTTCCCAACCCATCACCCAAGCTCAGTCGTTCCCACTTTGTTCACGCTCTTAATTAATCATAGGGCCTCTTTTTAGGTCATAGTTTTGTTGGTCCTCCTCGGATCTCTTAATGAGTCCCATGGATTTCTTACCACTCCCAACATATTTTATTTTCCCTAAGCCCCAAGCATGACAATCGAAAGGAAAAACTTAAGAGGAAGACAAGCACAACCAATCAAAATGATACCAATCCATGAATTCAATGATTAAAACCACATCCTAGAAGCATTAAAATAAAGTAGTCAAAAATCAACTCAATCCCCATGAGTCCAATGTTCATGGAGCTTTCATCCATCATACGGAGACTTCTTTACAAGGCTCATAGCAACCTTGAAGTCTTAATTTTCCCAAAATATTATATAAGGAAGTATTTTCCAATGTATATTTCCATCTTTCAAGGATCTTGATGGAATGCTCCCTTCTCTTTCTTAGCATTTTTCATTGCTAATTCATGTCCATGTGGTTTGCAAGGGTTGTCCCTATTTTTTCTTCCTATGGGGATAGTCCTTTTTTAAGTGTTCCCCTTTACAATGCCAACATGAAAATATTCTCTTTTCCTTTATTAGAGAAATTTTGAGGTCTAAAATGGGCCTCCTAAGGAATATTATAAAATAATAGTGGAAATAATAAAATAAGATTAGATTACATCATCAAATTTTAGAGGGATAAAAGAAAAAAGTATGTTTTCAACTTATCTCCCTACGATTTCACTCAAATTTCAATCGAGAGCACTCACTGGATGTGAAATTTAATTACTCATCCAAGGAGTACCCATGTTGCATACTTTCGATGGACCTTGCTACATGAAAAATGAGAAATACATGAAAAAACATGATTACAATCACATTTTCCATGTATTTATCATTTTTCATGTAGTTGGGTCCATCAAAAGTATGCAACATGGGTACTCCTTAGATGAGAAATTAAATTATTGTGCTCCTACTCGAAATTTGAGTACAACCATAGGGAGATAAGTTGAAAATAAGAGTTGAAAAAGTAGTTTTTTTTAAATCTTTTTACATTTTTAATCCAAAAACGGGGAATCATCCCCCATGGTTGACATCATCATCTTGAATCCTATTGGTTCTGTTAAAGTTGATTTTGGTTGTACATTTTTGTTTTGAGGCTCATTTTTTACCTCAAAATTTCTCTAATGTTTAGCCTCATGGGACATCTTCCTACCAATATCATTTTTCCCTTTTAAGGATTTAGTTTGATATGTCAATTCATTAAAATGTTTTGAAGTTCGGAGTTCCACTCATCCAGTTCTTGTTGTTTCCTAGTGAGCTTCCTAAGTTCTGCCTTGCAGATCTTTAGCTCATCTTCTAAGTCACTAAGTTCAACTTCCAAATTCTTGAAGGTTCTTTTCCTTTGGATGGATTTCCCTCATTCTCATTCTTGATGGACTTGGTTCATATCCTATTGTACCATGCCATGATACATGCTTCCTTTTACTACCATTGAGTCTTGTTATGTGTTTCCACACAAACTTAGCTATCAGTTCATTAATGAAATACAAATACATATACCAATTGTCACCTTACCATGTTAAGTCAAACATACTACCCTACAACAATTCACACATCCTTAAAATTGTGATCAACCACAATTACCATCATGCTACTCCAAGAGTTGAGATTTATTCCTTGATCCAATCTAATAGCTAATTAAAATCAGTCTTTTTACCGAGACCATAATTACCATATTTGAATCAGATTCTAAACACTTTAGAAGAATTAGACCTTCTATTAGGGACAGCAATAATGGCATATACAACCTCAAGGGGTCAGTTAGGTAACCACGTGTATCTATCATACAAAATATGTCATAGGACCTCCACAAAATCCCAAGTTAGCACATGGCCATTCATTAAATTATTACACCTAACATTACTTTGCACATGCAAATAATCAATATACAATCCATGATCATAGTGTTATAACCAACACCTGCAAACAAGCAAATATCAAACCACTTGACCCTGTAATAGAGTCACAAATTACCTCTAATCCACTAAGGCTCTCTTTCATATAACATACATATCATGAGATTCTCCCACCACACACACACACACGCACATATATTCAACCAAATACAACTATGTTATGCAATACAAGCAACACAAGGATTTCCCCAATCCCTCATATCATATGAGCATTCACATGCACATTCATCCCAAGCGTGTAAGAACACGCCACTTAAACAATCATGCATTAAAACATGCAATTAGTTTTGTAAAAACTAAAGAAATAGAAAACATCCATAGTTACAATAATAGATTGTTAAAACCTTCAAGATGCCTAATAACAACCATATGCAATACCATTTCATTTTTCAATAAAATCAATCATAAAAGAACATCCTTGCAACCAGCATACAAATCACACTCAAATGTTATAAATAGCATGCAACCATCCACAATCAATTTATAATAGGGTACCAATTTATTCCTAAAGATCAAGAGCTGAAAACTTTTCTCTACAATTCTTTTTTGATAGAGCCCATCCAGTCCAAGCATTGAATCTAGAAGCTTTGATACCACTCTGTAACATACCCTCTACTGTCCCTAGCTCTTACTAACGGTATAAGGAGGAAGTTACTCTAATGACCTGAGCTCCAAGGTCCATTTATGGAAATAGGGTCTAAATTTTTTGAATTTTTTCAGCTTCCTCAAAACTCAAAATATATGGCATCATTGTGTTCATCTCATCGAGACCTTTTCAATGATATAAAATTTCCCTCAATGCGACTCCTGGATCAAAATTTTTCCTATAAAACCTTGCCACATCATCTAACTTGCCACAAGACACCCACATGGCTACCTAATTCATATCCATGTCACCACTCATGTGGCAGTCTGCCCCATTTGTTAACCCATGGTTTCCAAGGCCTAACATAATATTTATATATAACTTATACAATGTATGCAGATGCAAGCCCCTTATGGCCACATCACCCAAACTATATAATCCCAACAAGTTCCAATGCATTCTCCCATCAAAATTATTGAGGAAGGTCTTATAGGGTTACATGTACCCTCCTCCACATGTCATCTCATTAATTACTATGGAAACACGTCGAGGCTCCACCCCACCACATCTTCTCAGCCGAAACCACTATGTGACACATTCAAACCATCAGGGTCACATAAGAGTCCACCTAGCCATCTTCTACTTCACTCTGATTCAACCAATCGCATGGTCCCACTCCCTTACACCTATGCAAGTGGGCCCCACCACTACCGCCTCACCCCAGGAATTAAATACCAGAAAGATTGTGCCCAAATCCACCAAAAATCATTAGGGACAAGGTGTTGGGGAAGTATGATAGAAACATGGGGAGGTTTATTTGGGGCAATAAAAATATATCATTAAGTTGTTGCAAAAATTCAGTATGGTTGATTCCAATCCCATTAATACTCCCATGATCACCAATCTCAAGAAGTTAAGAAGCTCTGACTCAAGTCTCGTAGATCCTACCTCCTATCGAAATTTGGTGGGTTCTCTAATGTATATGGTAAACACTAGACCGGATATATGCTTTTCTATGAAAATTCTTAGTTAATTTCAATTGGATCCTTGTCATGATCACTAGATAGCTTCCAAGCATATTTTGAAATATCTACGAGGTACTATTCATCACTTCCTAAAGTATGATAGCAAGGAAGTCAAGCTGACAAATTTTACAGATTCTAATTGGGGTGGCAGTAAGACTGATGGAAGAAGCACTATCAGTGGATGTTTTAGTTTAGGGTCTGAATTGATTTCAAGGATGAGTAGAAAACAAGATCTTGTTGCTTTAAGTAGTGTTGAAGCTAAGTATGTGGTTGCATGTGAAGTCGGAAAGGAGGATGTATGGTTAAGGAAGCTTCTATCAAATTTGTTTGAAAAACCTCTAAGTCCTACAGTGATAAATTGTGATAATCAAAGTAGCATTAAGATTTCTGAAGATCCCATGTTCCATGCAAGGACAAAGCATATCAACAATAAGTACCACTATATTATAATTTTGGTAGAATATGGGATCGTGAATCTACAGTATGTTACTTTTGACGAACAGGTAGTTGATGTGTTGTCAAAGTCTCTTCCTATTAAGAAGTTTGAGTATTTGAGAAGCATGCTTGGTTTGGTTAATATTATTGATTTCAGTAACGAAATATGTTTGGAAGAGACTTAAGGAGGCATCTTGTGTGATACAAAATGTTTGGAAGGATATTTGGTCAACATATGTGTTGATGTCTAGATCCCAAAATAGGTAGGGTGGCATTGATCATAGAGCTCTGACCTTGTATTACAAACCTAGATCCCTGGGTTGATGGTTAGCAAGTAAGCCTAATGCTATCTAGAGAGGATGAAAGATTAGTCCATCTTAGTCCCGCCTAGATAGATTTCCCTAGTCAGGAATCTACTATGTGGCACCTTGTGTGCCAAAGTTCTTTGTAGTTCTTGTGTTTTGAGATCTTCCTTGTACTTTTATATACATATGTAATATATGAATACATCCTTAGTTAAGAGGGAGTGTTGAAGAATGTAACTAGGTTCAGTATTCATATTTATATTTGAGCCAAGAATGAAAAAGAAATTATTACTATTATTACAATGACTTATTAAAGTATGGGTTTAATGCTTGGATCATCATTTTATAGGTCAAAGTCCCCATTGTGGACTTCTAGATTTTATATTGAGTCATTAGAGTCATTTTCCATTTAATGTGACCCTTCTTGGGCTTTTGTATCATACAAAAAGATTTATTATTGAGTAAAAAATGTATTTTGTCACCTCCACACCAGGTCATCCCTAACCAGATGAAGTCGGCCTATAAGAGGACAATTTGACCCACAGAAGAGGTTATATATACAAGATCAGTTCGATCTATTTGGAAATCAACTCAACAAGTTCAATGCACATCAAGGAAGTGCAGAAAAGTGTGAAGTTCAAGGGGAAGAAGGAAGAAATACAAGTTGAATTTTTTGGGCTATCTCTTTCTCTCTTTTATGCAAAGTTACTGGGCTATTTGTTGGATCAAATTTCTGATGTTGGGAGGGTCAAAATTTTGAAAGTGTTGGGTCGAAGATTCTACTGTTGGAAGGTCGAAATTCTAGATTCACTGGGTCAAAATGTTTTTGTTGCAAGGTCGAAGATCTAGATCGAAGTTATTGGAAGGAAGAGATGACTTGGTGGCTGGAGGAGGTATGCGTCTAGATTGAAGGTCTTGTAGTATCTCGTCGTAACTACTAAAGGAAGAAGTTTGACTGGGTTTTACCCTAAATAGGGGTTTTCCTCTAGATAGGGGTTTTTCCCTAGCAGAGTGCCTACATCTTTTGTCTCATGTTCTTGTGATCTTCATACACACATAATTTAGTAATTGCTTGATGAAAGATAATATAATAAATACATAAAAGAAGCCAATATAATTCACAAGTAATTATCAAGAAAGAGAAATCTAACCCTAATTCTACTAGCATTGATTTCTCAACAACTATATGGGCATGCAAGCCACATCATGTAATTTTATCTCACCAACATAATATCAAAAGTACATGTATTTATATCATCAAAAACACATAGGGCTATCACATTCCTCCTCCTCTTATTTTATGCACTGACCTTAGTGTATCGTATATTCAAGTATGTACTCAATAAAAAAAAAAATGAGGGTATTATGCCCTCATGACTTCTTCATGCTCCCAGGTCGCATCCTCGGAACCAAGCGCGTTCCATTGCACCTTTACCATGCCTATGCCTTGATTTTGGAGCACCTTGACCATGTTGTCCATTATCTACACCAACTGAACTTGGAAGTCTCCTTCGGGTTCCACCTACATTATTTTCCAATCAATAACATGATTAGTGCCATGAACATATTTCTTAAGCAATGAAACCTGAAAGGCAGCATGAATATGTAGAGACGCGGGAAATGCAAGCCTATATGCAATTGGGCCAATCCTTTCCAAGTTCTCAAATGGCCCACAATATCTAGCTACCAATTTGGAACAATTTCCCAATTTTAATGAGCTTTTCGTTGCTTTCACTTTCAAAAATACATGCTCCTCGACTTTGAATTCCTTGTTTGTCTTGTTCATGTTTGTATATATTTTCTACCTATCATGAGAAACTTTCAATGTTTTCTTAATTTTAACCACCTATACCTCCATACCCTTGGAAAACCTCTGGACCAACCATGATTTTTTCCACTAGATTACTCCAACTCATATGATTATTACATTTTCTGCCATATAAGACCTCAAACGAGTTGATTTTCAATGATGCTTGATACTCGTTGTTGTATGTAGATTCCACCAAATGAAGGTATTCTCTCATTTGGATCATTTATTCATCATGTACATTCGTAACATAACTTCAATTATCTGTTTTACACACTTTGTTTGTCCATCAAAATTTGATTGATACACTATGCTCAAATTTAGACTGGTTCTCAATCCTTCAAATAAACCCAACCAAAAGTTGGATGTGAATTTTGGATCTCTATATGAAAATACTACCTTAGGCACTCCATGAAGCCTAACAATTTCCTGCATGTAAATATGTGCAATATTAGTTTCTTTATGCACTGATTTTACTGGAATAAAGTGAGCATCCTTGGTGAGTTTTTCAACTACCACCATTATGGAGTCATTCTCTCTTGTTGTTCCAAGCAAACTGGTAATAAAATCAACTGATACGACATCCCACTTCCATTCATGAATGAGAATTGGTTGAAGTAATCCATTTGGGTGTTTATGCTTAGCCTTAACCCTCTAGAATTTAGATCTGACTATGTAATTAGCCACTTCATCTTTTAAACCTGGCCAATCAAATTAATTTTTAATTGTTGTCAGAGTTTTCTGGTACCCTAGGTGACCAACATATGGTACCTTGTGCATTTCCTAAAAAATTAATTCCTTTATTGTTGGTACATTCGACACATAGAATCAACCTTTATACCAAATAATTTCATCCTATTCCATTTTGAAGTCTTGGTATTTTGTTTGTATTGTACTTTGTTGTATTTTTTTATTTTTATTTTTAGTTTCCATATATTGTTGGTCTAATTTTCTAGCCTGAAAAATTATGCTTGTTAAATATGTTTTGCAACTGTTGATTTTCATGATATGCATAATGTGCACTCTCTTGCTAAGTGGATCAGCCACTCGATTTTCTTCCCCTTTAATATATTTAATTTCAAAATCATATTCAACCAGCAATTCCAGCCACCTGATTTGTTGGGCATTTAAATTTGGCTATTTAAATAAATGGCATAGCCCATAAGGATCAGTTTGTAATTCAATTTTTTGGCCCATGAGATAATGTATCCACATTTTGAGTGCATGAATAATGGCCGCAAGCTCCAAATCATGGACAACATAATTCTTCTCGTGCTCTTTTAATTTTTTGGACTTATAGCATATTACTTGCCGACTTTGCATGAACACTCCTCCTAGTCCCTCTTTATATGCATCATTGTAAACTAGAAAATCTGCATCTAGGTTGACAATTGTTAACACTAGAGCTCTGGTCAATAAATCTTTTAAATGTTGAAAAGTTGCTTCACACTCAGGTGACCATTTTAATTTTACACCTTTATTATGCAATGATGTAATAGGATGAACTATCTTGGAAAACCCCTCGATAAATCTCCTGTAATAACCAGCTAGGCCCATGAAATACCTAACTTATTTAACATTCTTCAGTGCGAGCCATTCCTTGATAGCCTTAATATTCTCCGGAATCACAGCTATTTTGTCCCCTAAAATAATGTGACCCAAGTAATGGATTTTCTTATGATAAAAATAACATTTACTTAGCTTAGCATAGACATGATGGTCCATGAATACTTGCAGGACCAATCACAAATTTTGTTGATGCTTCTCTTTAGATTTATAATATATTAAAATATCATCAAGAAAAATAATGACAAATTTATCTAAATATTATCTGAAGACTCCAATATTTAAACACATAAATACTCCCAGTGCATTGGATAAATCAAACGACACTACAACGAACCCATTTTGTCTATAACAAGTCTGAAATGTTGTTTTATTGATATCTTCTTATTTAATTCACAAGTTGTGATATCTCAATCTTAAATCAATTTTAGAAAATATTTTTCCCCACGGATCTGATCAAACAAATCATCAATTCTTGGAAATGGATATTTATTTTTAGTAGTAACTTTATTTATTGTCAGAAATCAACACAACCTCAACATTCCATCTTTATTTTTGACAAAAATAATTGGGGCAACCTACAATGATACATTAAGGCATATATATCCCTTCTTCAACAATTCCTCTAATTTCATATGCAACTTCTTAAGTACTGGAGTACTCATTATGTATGGTGTCTTAAACATTAGAACAATTCCAGACACTAGATCAATAGAAAAATCAATATCCCTCTTTCAACAACGTAAACTTTGAAACGGGAAATATAAACTCAAAACGAGAAGTCTAGCCAAAAAAACCCCAAAAAAACATGAAAAACAGTGCTAAAAACGAAAATTGTGTATTTTGGAACAATGTTTTAGTTTTAGGGTTAATTTTCAACATATTTAAAAAATGGTAGTAAAACCAATTTTTTTGTGCAAAATAAATTAAAAAAAACACACTAATGTTTTTGGTAGAATAACATTTTTCTTTCCCAAGTATAATTTCAACATTTTTTACTAATGATAATAAATATAAAATAATGGGATCCGAAACACATTAAAATTACATCAATTTTCATCCATGTTGTTAAACATATAATAACATGACACTAAAGATCACTAAAATTCTAAGTGCTTTCAACCATAACATTAAAATAATAATAATAATTGGAAATTTTTCAACCATAGTTTTCAACACATTTAAACCATGACATTATGAACAAATTACAAGACTAAATTAATCAAAATAGCAATACTTGTAGATTGAATGAAACATAAATTATATCTCGAAGTTATTTTTGCATTGTAGATATTCTAAACAATAAAACTCGTCAAAATTAAAACATATAATCAAACAAACAAAAAAATGACTCATAACTTCATTTAACATCATACGATGGAAATCAAATTTTTTATTTCAAGATACGATGCAAACATCAGTTTTTTTCCGAGGGTAAAAATAGTAATTTTCTATTATATATGGAAAATTGCATGTTGTAGATGCCTATGGAATATGCTATATGTGTGACTGCAGTCATAAAATAGTATAAGTCTGTACATATTACCCAAGTAGGGTGGACCTTCAAAGATTAGTAAGTGTTTACAAAAAGTATTACAAAATTTCAAAAAATATTATTTTCTATGAATTTTTTGTTGTTGTATCTCAAAAAACTATGATAATTAAGGGCCTATTGGCCCTTTGTTGCATTTGATCTATATAAGGCCTGTGATAGTACTCGTAGACCTGTCCTTGTCTTTGTTCATGTATCAGCCATTCATCTCTAGGTTGATGCGCTGCCTCTTTTGAAAGTTGGTCCGCAAATTTGTTGTGCTCCCTGTAAATATGAGTACATGAAATCTGATCAAATTGTGATTTTAAAAACAACGCATCATCCAAAATGTTCCTGAGTGAATGAACATGGCATGCAGATGTGAAATTGAACCAATTTATTACAATCTTAGAGTCCCCAAAGATCTGTAGGTAGCTGCAATTTTGGTTTAGTTCAAAACATAAGAGATGTCGAAGCGAGATGGGCTCAACATAATTGTTTGTGCCCCCATCTAGGCCCAGACGAATGTGGAAGAAATGTGAATCGGTTAGGTGGAGTAGGAGTTCCCCCACACCCTTGTTCTTGGGTTGAACCATCAAAGTAGGCCTAGGGACGAGCATGATCTATTTCTTCAGGGGTGATAGTTCGAGTCGAGGTGGGAAGGTCCTCATCCAGGATTTCATTATAATTATTGCAAATTCTCGAGGTAATCAAGGGCCACTTGATTTGCTTATTCTTGAAAATAATAGTGTTCCTGCATAACCAAATATTCCAGCTGAGGATCAAAGGGAGGTTTCATATTTTCATGGTGGGCGTTGCATTCCACCAACTATTCCATGCTTCCTTAATGCAGTTTCCTTCCCATCTCTGGTTGATGTTTAGCGTACATAGCAATTGTACCCAAATATGTCATGTGATAGTGCCGAACAAGAATAAATGCTCATTTGATTCCTCCTCATGGCGACATAGTACACACCAAGATGGACCCAGAAAGAATCGTTTCATAAGATTAGTGTTGGTGGGTGTCTTATTCGTGATCATATTTCACATAAAGAGGCGCGTACGGGGCAGTGCCTTGAGTTTCCAGATCATTTGCCACCAAATTTCCATTACATTGGGCTTATGACCAGCATGGATGATGGGGTATCCATCTTTAGGTGTGTATGCCTCGTGCACTATCGGAGCCCAAATCAATTCATCCTCTTCGTCCCTTATTCGCACATGTATTCTGTTAATGCATTTGTATAATGCCTCCACTCCTGGCTCCACAGATCAGGAATATCAAGATCAGCTGCAGACATCCAAGATTTTTGAAAAATAGTAGAATTCATTGTATCCACGATATGATCTATGGTGACGATGCCTCTGTTGTTTAGAAATGCATTCAGTTTCGAGGGAAGGTTGAACAGATTGTCGCACCCAATCCAAGGATCTACCCCAATGCGAACTGTTGTACCATTTTCGATTCACCATGTTAGCCCATTCCTGATAGTGGGGAGAGTTTGTATGACTATTTTCCAAATAACAGATATTCCATGTTTGTTCCAAGATGGTAACCGGACCTAATCCATGATGTTCAGAGGCCAAATATATTTATAAGTGACGACTTATGTCCCTAAAATTCAGTTCTTCTAGAGGATGTTCGAAATAATACTAGGAGGGGGGTGAATCAGTATTATCTAATCAATAACTTTTCTTTTCTCAAACAGATTTATATATGCTACTTTTTTAAAGTGAACAAGCATGTACAAGAAACTATGATTAGAGAAACCAGCATACACCCAGAAAATTTGTGATTTAGATAATTTATCATGTTTTGATATTTAACCAAATCATCAGTAACTTATTAAACAGAGAAGTAAACATAAAAAACCATCACACATAAGCAATACACATGAACACCAAGATTTAAGGTGGAAACCCAATGTGGGTGAAAACCACCTGTTGTTGTCGTCTCTTTCTTCTTTTAATAATAAGAAAATATGTTTACAGTCTTGTACTGGTGTAGATTCATACCAGTGTGCAGGCACCCACCTGTAGAAGGCTACAACCTTCTCTCGTTTTCTAGCTTCTATTGGAAGGGAGCTGCAACCCCCTATCTCTTGTACTAGCCAATGTGATTACTAGATGTAGGCACCAGCCTACAGAAGGCTACGACCTTATCTCTTCCACCAGGGACCACGTTTCATAAATTTTCAGACTTGATGCTTCTAGTACATGACAATATACATGAAGGCCTCGTTTCATCAAATTTTCATACTGGACCCATCATCAACTTTGAAAGTCAAACTGCATCAACCAACAATCAGTTAATCTGAACAATCAGATCATTGTCACTCGAACACTGTGTTGAACCCAAAAACTTGCATCATCATTCAGAATCAACTGCAACCTCAAAAAACATGCATTATAATGTACACACTACTTTATTGAACCCAACCTGCATGTATACGCTACTTCCTGTAATCAAACCTTTGTATACCTTCAAAACTATTGAAACATTAAACTTTTGAATCAAGTTTGTACCAACCAGAAATATATTGACCATCTACTATCTATTTACAAAGCTTTACATAGGCAGCAGTATCGATCACCCTTCTCACTTATGCAATCAGTCAATCAGATACCAAACTCCTTCTGCATTTAGTTTTACATTCAGATCTAAGAAGTCTTCATTGACAAACAGCAATAAAACAATAGCACTGATCTGATAGATCAGTCATCCTTGAACATCAAGCTTTTCTTTTGCATACGCTACTTGGAAGAGCCGAACTAGTGTGTATACGCACCTTCACCACAGCGAACCAACGTGCATATTTGAAAATACTTACTTATAACTTCGTTGCACTTCCGAACTTCAAAAAAATCTATATCACGACATTTAAAGAATAAGACAGGTGTACATAATCAGATCTAGCCCAACCAATATCAGATCATTCAATAATAATTCATTTTATGTCTCATGAACCTAATCCAACATTGAATTCAAGGTGCTCAAAGTATTTCAGATGTAATCACAAACATAGCCTCGGAAACATAAAATATACTTCAGATAGAAGTATTCCTTAGAAACCCATACACTTGCACACATAACCTTATGATCTTCTCCTCCTTATATAGCTTTAAGCCCTCTGTCAATACCTTAGACCAAAACCACTTAGGGCCAAATACCTAGGGTCAATACTTCAGACCAAATACTTTAGACCAAATACCTTGGACCCAAAATACCTTGGACCAAATACCTCAAACCAAATACCTCAGACCAAAACCTTGGTTTTCCAACATGTACGCTTTTTCCTTCAATGGGAGTCCGTGTATACATATACGCCCTTTTTGTTTTGTGGACCAACGTGTATACGTTATTTTCACTAAGTGGACCTGCATATGCTTCTTAAACTACTTTGCATCAACCTTTTCCTTTACCTTATTTATTCTGATTAGTAGACCTTAGTTCCATCTTCCTGTTCTTCTATATCACTGCCATGTTACCTCTTAATATACCTATTGTACTGTGAGTTTCCTTTTACGAAAATTGAATTGACCTGTGAGTGAGTTGCCATCAAGGAAAACACTTGTATCATAATGCTAACAATCTCCCCCTTTGAACTTGATGGCAACCATGATGGTGTTGATTACTGCAAGTTGTAGAAACAGTTAGATATAACATGCAACACCAAAATACTCTTCCCCTTTGACATCAAGGGCAAAGAGCATACCGAACAAATTTTCTCCTTTGATATACATTATGTTGTCCAAGCTCCCCCTAAGTACATGATGATTCTGTAGAGATATGATTCAAAAGAATACCATGACTCTATAACTCAACTAAGTGAGTATGACCTCCTTATGACCAATGACTCATTCATACATCAATCACCCAACCAAGTGGGGATACACCACATTTGACTCATCCACCCAACCAAGTGGGGATATACAAATTGTTTATACATGACAGAAATACAATAAATATTACATCATCCATCCCATGCAAAGTGGGGATACAAGTTACATAATTTGTCCAGTAGGACTCATTCAAATATATGAGAAGTCATATCACACCCTAGACCTTTACATCACTTAAACAAAAAATGGTATAAATATCTGAAGCCATAGCTGGACTCAGCAGCCATAATGCCAATAATGCAGAATGTGTGTGAAGGCTAATGCTCCCCCTGAACGTGATCTACCTGTGCATTGTCAACAAGTCATTCATCAAGACATCTTTGTCTGTCAGATAAAAATCAATGAAAAAATCATATCGTCAGACTGTAATCATCAACATCAAACAGAGCACCCATATCAAAGTCTGACCCACTATTTTTTTGTCAGAAAAACATAGACGCTCCTTCGGCCATAGAAACCCGCATGTATACGTGACTATACTTCATGAAACCCGTGTATAATAACCTTCCTCTAAAAAATTGGATTTAATAGCAGGATGATGTAGCAACTACTCCCAACTTTTTTCTGAGATATTCAAATGTTTCTCTAGGCAATGGTTTAGTGAATATATCAGCAGCCTATTCTTTGGAGGGAACATACTCCAATTTGAACTTTGTTCAAGCACTTGTTCTCGTACAAAATGGTACTTGATGGGTATGTGCTTGGTCTTGGGGTGCATGAATGGATTTTTTGAAATATTGATGGCACTTGTATTATCACATAGAATGGAGATGGGTGGAGTACATGTGATCTGAATGTCTTGCAAAGTTTTCATCATCCAAAGTAGTTGTGTGCAACAAGATGCAATAGCCACATATTCTACTTCAGTTGTAGATAAAGCAATCGAACTTTGTTTCTTGCTGAACCAAGACACTAACCAAGAACCCATATAGAATGCACCTCCACTAGTGCTCTTTCGATCATCAACACTTTCTGCCCAATCTGCATATGTATATGCATAAAGAGTAAGGTCTATATCTTTATGATACCATTGTCCAAATTCCTAAGTTCCTTGAAGATATTTGAAAATTCTTTTGACTGCATGGAGATGTGATTCCTTTGGATTTGCTTGGAACCTTCCAATAATTCCTACTGCATGCATGATGTCAGGTCTGGTACCTGCTAGATAAACATACTTCCAATCATAGATCTGTAAGTTGGTTGGTTTACTGCTGGTGATTCATCATTAGAGCTAAGACTGCATCCTATTACCATTGGAGTACATACTGGTTTAGAATCTTTTATTCCATACTTCTTCAAGATCTTCTTGAGATATTTGGTTTGTGAAAGAAAGATACCATCTTTTATTTACTTAACTTGTAGACCAAGAAAATAAGTAAGTTCACCAAGTAAGGACATTTCAAAATCTTGCTGCATTACTGCAACAAAATTCTGACTCATGGATTCTTGATTGCTACCAAAAATGATATCATCAACATAAACAACAATAATTGGCAATTTATCATTTTCAATCTTTGTGTATAAATTTCTATCTGTAGAACCTTTTGTAAATCCTTTTTGTTGTAGATATTGTTGACATAGATTGTCAATGATGTCAATATGGCAATATTTGAGGAGCCAGAGGAAGCAAACGAAGTCAATGGAGGAAGCAAACAAAGCTATCAAATCCATCAAAGGAAGAAAACAGAGCTATCAGGAGCTATCGGAGCAAAGAATTCCAAATAATACACTATCAGGAGATATCGGGAGCAATATAGTGTATATGCATGCAAATACACTATTGGAGCAAAGTACGGCAAAGAATACACTATCGGAGGCACAAACACATATATATAGGCTATATACACTATCGGAGGCAAAAACATGTACATATAGAGGAATTCCCTATTGGAGTGGAGAAATACATATATATATATATATATACGGGTTCTACTATGAGCCACCACCCGAAACCCCCGACTGCGATATACACGTGTGATATATATATATATATATATAATTGCGATACATGCGGACCCCCTAAAACACTGAAATATGATTTAATATCATATTGCATCCACCCTATCGGTAATCACATATCACAATACCCAAAGGGTTGTCCTCCTACAAGTGTTGATTCTGATGAATTTTGCGGACCTGATGCAGCAATGTAGTTTGGTCTATTGTTATGTCACATCCAACATATCGCAAGTTCTTAAGGCCTTGCCGCTTCAAAAGCGTTGAATGCGATATATGTCACAGACCCGATGGTCCGATTGTAACACAGCTCAATATTATATCGCGTCCAGCAAGGCCATCGGCCATCGACAATGTTATGGGCCCAACTTATACAGGACCTCGATACGCTACGACTACCGATTGCGATTACATTGTGGACCTGATACAGGTATAGATGCAGATGTAATAAACTTGAAGTCCGCCCTTTAACGTTTCGGCCGATTGTTTTTCATATATTCCTGTGTATTTGAATATTTATATTGCATGGGGTTTGAAGCGCTAAAATGCATAAGAAATTCTCTCGATAGTTCAGGAGGCCTGAATGAAAGTCGATTGCTATTGCGATTTGGATGTGGTATGTCCGTTAAACAATAAAGTCCTGTGTATGCCTATTATCACTGAAAAAGGGGCTCTGTTACAGTTTTAACATACAGCAGTTTTTCTCTATGTATTTGGTCCTCACCATTAAATCAACACGTCCTAGGAGTGTTGGTGAGAACAAAGAGATAGAGGAATCTACAGTGACCGAAAATCTAGGAAACCGAAGGGTAAGCTAGCGTAGAGAAAACTGAAAAGCCAAAGCAATGAAGAAGAGGGAAGCCAAAGTACAAGCCAGTGAAAAGGGAGCTGAAGTGAGCGTTGAAGGAGTCAAAGAGCCAGTGGAAAGAGGAAACAAACAGTAAAGGCATCAGGAATACATAAAACAAGAAAAACAAGGAAATGAGTGTGTGTTCGTATAATCATAGCGAAAGGAAGCCATAGTTTAGGTAGAGGCAGGAGAAATAGGAGAACAGAAGTGAAGCATAAACTCAGCAAGCTTGGGAGCTGAGAACAACAGCAAAACATACTCTAATAGGTTATAGTGAAGGGTTGGATCCCGCGAGGTTGGAGCCTTAGAATTAAAAGGATTGTAGTCCTTGGGAGTTGGTGCTCCTAGATCCAGGATTGTTTTCATGGCAGAACAGAGTTGGTGCTCTGGAGGTTGAAGCCTCACAAAGGTTCAAGTTGGTGCTTGGCAACTAAATGCAACCACTTATATATTGTATTTATTTCATTTTACTAATTATATTAATAAAATCATTTATTTCAGCTATCTATTTATGTGTTCCTTATATATAAATGTTTTTGGTGATAAAAAGAACAATTAAAAGAAATATTGATTCACCCCCCCCCCACCCTCAGTGTTTCCAACAATTGGTATCAAAGTGGGCTTCTTCATATTATCCTAACATCTTGAAGAAGGATTCATATCCATGATGAGAAATCACGAAGCATCAGGAAGACCTCCTCTATTCGATGGCACTAATTTTGGTTTTTGGAAAAAGAGAATGTCCTACTACTTAATGTCCCTTAGACTTGAAGTCTGGCATTCGGTTCTAAATGAGTATCCAATTCCTTCCACTTTTCCAATAGATCAAGATGAGAGGAAAGCCTACATTGCAAATGCAAAAGCCTTGAACTCCATCACTAGTGGAATCACTAATTCCGAGTTTACAAAAGTCATGAATTGTAACTTTGCCAAAGAGATGTGGGATAAGCTACTTAGCTTATACTATGGGGACTCAAAAGTCAAAATGGCAAAGCTTCAAACTCACAGAAGGCAATTTGAAAGTCTGAAAATGGAAGATGAAGAAAATATTGCAGCACACTTTCTCCGAGTAGCTAAAGTGGTCAACTCTCTTAAAGGATTGGGTGAAAACATTGAAGAAAGTACCATTGTTCAAAAGGTATTAAGATATCTTCCAGACAGATTTGACTCCAAAATAAGCGCCATGGAAGAAATAAAGGATCTAGATACTCTCAAGATGGATGAACTCCATGGAATCCTCACTTCCTATGAGATGAAAAAATGTTTCCCAAGCTCCAAAGATGCAGCATTCAAGGCTTCAAAATCAAAGAAGGGGAAAGAATAAATGACTGTAGTGATGAATCCGATGTGGAATCTGAATTGGCTCAATTCATACAAAATCTGAAGAAAGGATCTAAGCTAAAAGGTAATTACCCTCTTATCTATTTCAAATGTGGAAAAATAGGTCATTATGCTGCAAAATGTCCTCATAAACATGACAGTAATGATGAAGGAAATTCTAAAAGAACGGTATACAAAAAGAAAGGGATCAATAAGAAGAAATTCTTCTCTAAGCAAGATGAATCTGATGAGGATGAATTTGTAGTCATCAAAAAGAAATCATATGAGGAAAGTAACCATGTTGAAAGCCAAGAAACATTATTCATGGCATTCACAAATGATGATAACTCAGGGCTAGAAGGAAATGAGGATGAACTGTTAATAAGTGCCATAGAAGAAAATGAGAAATTATGGAATAAAATCATTTCTCTCAAGGTAGAAAACAAGGAAACAAGAAGAAGAGAAGAGATCTTGGAAACAAAGCTAAAAGAAAAAGAAGAAAGTTGCGAAGAACGTGAAGCCGAAATAGTATCTCTGAGGAAGGAATTGGAGCAAGTTAAAAAGGGTTGGAAAAACTCTCAAATACTTGAGACTATCCTAAAAAGTCAAAAACCTCAACATGACAAATCTGGAATAGGCTTTAAAGGAGAATCATCAAGCACTAATAATAGTGTGAAAATCTATGGTGATGCACTTTCTAGCAACCCAAAAGAAGAAAAAGTAAGTCATCAAAGGCGCATCCCAAATCCAAAGAATGAGGAGGGAATAACTCCAAAGAAGAATGTGGATTCGAATCATGGATACTATAGCAAATAAAAACCAGTATTCCATCAAAGGCCCATCTCAAATCCAAAGAATGGAGCAGGGGTAATTCCAAGGAAGGAAATTGACTCAAACTGTGGCTACTGCAACAGGTACAAAACTATCTTTCTTGGACATTGTTTTCATTATAAAAAAATTGGTCATCAAGCCAGACATTGCATGGCTTGCAAGAGTGAAACACCAAAGCTAAAGGATCAAATAATCAAACCATATGGCCCCAAAAGGAAGGGAAAAATCAAAAGCTTCAATTCGTTTGATCCCTTGACCAAATTTGATCTGATTTGCTCATTATGCTACAATAATGGACACTATGAACAAAACTGCCCACTCAAAACAGGAAAAGCAAGTAGTGAGAATCCCAACATGGATAAATGTGGCCTGGCTCTATATGCTCAAAATAATGAAAATCATTGGTTTGTGGATAGTGGGTGCTCTAGACACATGACAAGGGACAAAAGGAAGTTTGTCTCATTGAGCAAAAAGGAAGGAAATGTATCCTTTGGAAGTGGATCTGCCTGAATTGCGGGAAAAGGAATTGTTACTCTTATCAATGGAAAAGGAAAAGCTCAAGATGCTCTGCTAGTAGACGGGCTCAAACACAACCTCCTGAATGTCATCCAAATCTATGATCAAGGACATAATGTTGTCTTTGGCACCAAAGACTGTGAAATAAGGAACTCTTCCTCAGGGGAACTTGTGGTGAAAGGGGTTAGAACACCAGACAACATTTACATTCTGAATAAGATTCAAGAAAATAAATGCTACCTGAGTCAGAGAGTTGACAGTTTGATCCAGATTTAAACAGGAACGCAATAAAACACAGAGATAACCATATACACAAAGATGCAGCGGAAATAATACTTCATTTCATTAATGAAAAATACTGAAATATGCTTACAACCAGAAATGGAAATAAACCAGCTAGGGCGATGACAGCT
>APFE030452168.1:212000-246641 GCA_000404065.3 Pinus taeda | reverse complement strand
CTACAACTCTTGGGGAAAACCAGTTTGAGAGTTCTTCTTTATTTCTGAAAAATGTCTTTTTACAGTAAGAGAAATATTCAGCAAAAATCAGCAAGCAAACTTTTACAACTTATTTCAGCCTTGCTGAAACTCAGCCTTGCTGAAAAACTGCCCCGCTGAAACTTCGCTGTTGTTACTCCGCTGCTGATACTCCGCAGCTCACTGTCCAGAAATCTCCCTTGCTCTCTTGCTCTCCTTCTCTCAATCTGCTCATGAAAGAATTGAATCGAATGTGATCTTTTCCTCCTTTCCCTCCCTTAATATAACTCCAAATGACTTTTGGGATCCCTAAATCCAATGGCTGAGATGGATTTAGATCAATGGCTGAGATTAAATGCACATTTAAATCTCACTTTCTATTTTGTAATTCACCCACTTTAATAAAGACCCACTTAGTCATTTATTTCCAAGTCACTTTTTCCTTTCTAATTTTTCATTGACTTTATAAAAGTCACTTTAAAATTAGACTTAGTAACTTAATCACTTAAAGTCACTTTTAAATTAGATTTTAACTTTATAAAAATTATAAAGTCACTTTAGGAGAAAAATTAAAATCTTTTGGACACTTTTCCCTAGGCCAAAGATCAAAGCCTAAGGGAACCACCTGTCCTCCGGTACCAAATTTCAATAGATTGTGCAGCTGGGAAGCATACAAACTGACCATTCCCTTCTAGTGAAAGCAAGACTAATGATATTCTTCAACTAATCTATTTTGACTTCTCATGCAAAACATGGATTTATTTCTTAAAAAGGAAGGATGAAGTATTCAAGTGGTTCTGTTCTTTCAAAGCGTTGGTGGAGAATCAAACATGAAAGAAGATCAAGACATTGAGGACTGACAATGGAACTGAATATGAATCCAATGAATTTTGCAGAGAGGCTAACATTATGAGGGAGACAACTGTTCCATATACTCCAGAGCGAAATGGTGTTGCTCAAAGAAAAAATTGAACAATTATGGAAGTCACTTGTGCCATGATCGATGATCAAGGTCTACCAAAATTCTTTTGTGGAGAATCTTCTAATGCTGATGTGTATGTTCAAAATAGGAGCCTTCTTCAAGCCTCATATTTCAAGACACCCGAAGAAGTTTTCATTGGTAAGAAACCTGATGTTTCTTATTTTAGAATCTTTGGCTATCTTGTATATTTTTATGTGCCTAAAGAGAAGGAATAAGTTGGAAGCTTTTGGGAAGAAAGGTGTATTCGTTGGATACAATGGAAGTTCAAAGGCATATAGAATTTATGTACTTGTTCAAAGAGATATAGAGAAAAGTAGAGATGATACCTTTGATGAAGATATTGCCCTCAAGAAAGCCAAAGATCTCCCCATTTCA
The DNA here is from genome assembly GCA_000404065.3 of Pinus taeda. Lineage (NCBI taxonomy): Eukaryota > Viridiplantae > Streptophyta > Pinopsida > Pinales > Pinaceae > Pinus > Pinus taeda. The sequence continues at coordinate 245,266 of APFE030452168.1, read as the reverse complement.
TGAAAGGATGATGATGTTGTTGAAAAACAAGAACCTCTGGTGGATGAGCCTATGCTCAATATTGATGGCCCGATGGATCCTCTTGATCCACCTCCTTGTGATCTCTCTACCTCAAGGAAAATACCACTATGGCTCAAGAATACACTTGAAGGTGCTAAAAAACATGCCACTCCAAGAGGAACATTTCGGGAAAGTAGGAAGCCCAATAGGTATCAAGGGTACTTGGTTGCCATGAGTATTATCATTCAAACTAGACCTTGCACTTTTGAAGAAGCCGTGAATCACTAGGTATGGAAAGATGCAATGTCTGAGGAATATGAATTGATCATGAAGAATGATGTCTGGGAAGTGGTGCCTAGACCCAAGGATAAGTCCGTGGTCACTTCAAAATGGATTTACAAAATTAAACATGTAGTTGATGGAAGTGCTGAAAAATAGAAGGCAAGGTTTGTAGCTCATGGTTTCTCTCAAAAGGAAGGAGTGGACTATGATGAAATATTTGCCCCAATTGCTCGATATACCACTATCTAATCCATAATTGCTCTTTCTACTAATCAAGGATGGAACCTACATCAAATGGACGTCAAGACTACTTTCTTGCGTGGCTCACTTAAGGAGGAAGTCTACTTGGAACAACCTCAAGGGTTTGAAGTACAAGATCGTAAAACACATGTATGCAGAATGAAGAAAGCTCTCTATGGGTTAAAGCAAGCCCCTAAAGCTTGGTATGAGAGGATTGAGCTATCTTATGAAGCTAGGATTTACAAGGAGCTATGCTAATCCAAACCTACACTTCAAGGTTGAAAAGAACATGCTACTTATTTTGGTCTTGTATGTCCATGATCTATTTCTGACTGGTGCAGACCCTCTCATTTACCAATGCAAGAGGGGGTTGACTTCCGAATTCGAAATGAAGGACCTAGGACTGATGCATTACTTCCTAGGCTTAGAGGTCTGGCAAAATCCAGGCGAGATTTTCATTTCTCAAGGGAAATACATTGTGAAGCTGTTAGAAAGATGTGGCATCGTGGAATGCAAGTCTGTGTCTACTCTAATGGAACTAAATTTCAAGAAGCTTTGCGAAAGTGTTGTTGGTCTTGAATTGGCAAATCCTTCTGAATATAGACAACTTGTGGGGGGCCTGATGTTCTTGGTAAACTCCTAACCAGGCATATGCTTTGTTGTAAATATTCTGAGTCAATTTATGGTTGAGCCTCATCACATACATGGGGTTGCTGCTATCGTTGTGGCACTATCAACTATGGACTGAGATATACTGCTGGGAATTTGAGGCTACATGGATATTTTGATGCTGACTGGGATGGCAGTGTGGTGGACAGAAAAAGCACATTTGGATGTTGCTTCTCTTTGGGATGTACTTTAATTTCTTGGATGAGTACGAAGCAAAAATCAGTTGCTCTAAGCACTATTGAGGTTGAATATATTGCAACTAGTATGGCCTATTGTGAAGCTATTTGGTTGAGGAAACTCTTCAGTGAGTTATTTGATCATGTGCTGGATGCCACCGTTATCTACTGTGACAATCAAATTGGGATTCACCTTTCATAGGATCTCGTGTTCCACAACCACTCCAATCATATTGATATCGGGTACCACTTTATCTAGGATATGATACAATGAGGATCAATAAGGCTCCAACACATCAGGATCAATGAATAGGTTGCTGGCATCGTCACGAAGCCCTTGGGGAAGGCCAAGTTCTTAGCCTTCCAAGAGAAACTTGAAGTCATGGAAAGACCCTCCCATGGGGATCCTGCTTGAGTTGGACATTGAGCTCTGGGAGCTCTTGGGGGCCCTGGGGTACTTCTTGGTGCTATATGAGCACAAGGTGAGTGGTTCACCTTCTCCTATGACATATGAGTAGGATGAGTGCTTCACGTTCACCTATGACATATGAGCAAGATGAGTGGTTCACCTTTTCCTATGAATGCCCCAAGATACATCTTACCCTTGTAGTTTGGAAGTCTTGGGAACTGCCTCTCATTTGGCCAATGAGTTGGAAAAGTGGTTAAGTACCATAGCCAATATCCATCCATCATCATGCCTTCACTATCCTTTTGCATGAGTATGCCAACAATAGTATATTTAGAGGCGAATGAATAAATGATGCAATCCTTGGTATAATCAGGGTTGGATAGGACAGGGGCAGAGGAAATTCTTTCTTTAGTTTTTTCAAAAACACTATTCTTCGTATGGTCCCATATGTAAGGAGTGCCTTTCTTTAAGAGGTCATTCATGGGTTTTACGATCTTAGCGAAATTAGGTATGAATCTTCTTACGAAATTGATTATCTTGAAGAAAGATCTAAGGGTACCTTGGTCGTTTAGGGGAGGAATACCTTTGATTACTTGGATTCGTTCAGGGTCGATGCTGATCCTGCCTTTAGACACCACATGCCCAAGCAATTTACTTTTGTCGACACCAAAGACATTTTTTTTTGGGATTGAGGACAAATGTTTGCAATGGTCTTTTCTTTCCTTGGAAGCAACGGTTAGATCATCTTCGTATATCTCCATGATTTTCCCAATGAGGTCCTTGAAAGCGAAATCTATGGCCCTTTGAAAAGTAGATCCAACATTGAGTAAACAAAAAAACATCCTAAGGTACATGTAAGTTTCCCACGATGTGGTGAAGGCGGTTTTCAAATGATCTTCCTCTTTTACAATGATTTTATTGTATCCAGAAAACCCAGCCAAAAATGACATCATCTATGACCTGATTATCCTTTGCAATAGATTTTCCATGTTGGGAAACTAGTAATTATCCTTTAGGCACCCTTGGTTAAGATCCTTGAAATCAATGCACATTCTAATGTTGCCAGTCTTTTTGCGAGTGATCACAAGGTTGGAAATCCAGGATGAATGTCGTATAGGAGCAATAATTCTAGCATCAACCATTTTCTGGAGTTCTTCCTTAACCAAGGGGGCAAGCTTGGGGTTTATTTGCCTTAACTTCTACCCAACAGGTTTTGCTTCTTCCTTGAGAGGGATGGTATGTTGAATAATCTCGGGGCTATAGGCTTTTAGATCATCGTAAGACCAAGCAAACACATCCTTTCTTCTCTTAGCAATTTTTTGAGTTCATCCCTTTCTTCTCTAGACAAACCCTTTCCAATCTTAATTATTTGAGTAGAAGTCTCAAATCCTAGCTTTAGGTCCACTATGTCAGGTGAATCATGACTATCAGTCTTGGTTATGCTATGATCATCCTTATTGAAGTGTTGCTCGTTGATTATGTCTTTGTTCTTTTGAGGGGTTCTTCATGATTTTGAAGGAAGTTATCGAAGGTTTGTAGATGGTGTCGACCACACATGTTCCTAGCTTTAATGTATCATTTTCAATTATAGAAGAGGTAGATGTTGCCACAGCCAGGGTAACAACCAGACAGTTTAGGCATTGGTCATCGACTCGGAAGGAAACTTCTTTGAAACCCTTTATCATGTGAACGATCCTTTCCCTATATGGTATGAGTCTTTGATGCTTGGTGTGAAAGTTCCTCTTATTTGTGAAATAAGCAGGTCAGAGTCACCTATGATTAGTAGTTGTTGAATCTCCACTCATCATAGGGTTCAATTGGTACCTGGTGATAACCAGACTTAAGTCAATCTTGTTGAAATATTTGGCCCCCTTGAGCTAGTGCAGAAGGTCATCACTCTGTGAGATTGGATACCTATTCCAGACAATGATCTTATTCAACGCCCAATAGTCAATACAAAGTTTCTAGGTGCTATCTTTCTTCTGTACCAACACAATCGAGCTCCCACAAGGTGATGAATTTGGCCGGATGTGCCCTTTCTGCAACAACTTTTGAATCTGCCTCTTAATTTCATCGTTCTCCAGAACAAAGCATCGATAGATTGGTCTGTTGGGTAACGACGCACCCCGGGTCAAATCAATGGAGTGCTTGACCTGAGAGTGTAGGGGTACCCCTGTGGGTGAGGTGAAGATGTCCTTGTACTCTTCCACGACCTTGTCCATTTGTTGTTGCCGTGTGGAGGAGCCTTGTTTGGAGACTGTGAATGTGGCCACAGTCTTCCTCTTGCCCTGAGGGCGAATCATAAGGAAGAAAAATTTCTCAGTCTAGGAAATGATCTTACTGCATTGCTTCGCAGAGGTCAAAGAGATCGCAGTAGGCGGTGTTACCTCCAGTATCATGTATAGCTTATTGCCCAAAGAAATAATAGCAGTGCAAGGCCTAGACTCATGCACAACGTGACGCCTCCACAAGTATGGTTGGCCTAATAATACATCACAAACCACAAGAGGAGCAACATCGCACTCTACCTCATCTTTGAAGGGCTTGATGCTGTAGGGAAGGCGACACTGCTGGCTGAAGCGAAGATCTTGTTCTTGGTGAAGCCACCCGATGGTGTACGGGTGTGGTCAATAGGCCCAACTACTTCACGACCTCTGCCGAAATGAGGTTATTTTGGCTTCCGCTGTCGACAATGAATTGCAATGGAGAACCCTTCACCCACATCTATGAGTGGAAGAGTCATTCCCCCTCCTCTGGGTCTTCGGGCTCAATCTTCTGGATCTTGGTGGTGGCAACGCTGGCACTGGGCTCTACATCAATAATCTGCTTCCCTTTGTCATTCCCCTTGTCGATTTCCGATGCAGAGTCAGAACATGCATCTGATTCATAACTCTTTAGCTCGGCCACCAGTGACTGCTTCGCTCGACACTCACTTGTGTTATGAGTGGGGCTCTTATGGAACTCACATCATTTCCCTATGTCCTTTTTTTCGTGGTGTTGTTCTTTGTTTGTGGCTTCGGTGGGTTGTCCTGGGTCGCTCTGCCTTGGCTCTTTCCTTTGTTCTGTGGTTTGGGGGTGCCTTTCCCTTGCTTTAGATTCGCAAATCCAAAGTCTTGCTTCTTCTATTTAAATTTTTGCTTGATCTTGATAGCGTATCGATAGGCAGTGCCAAGCGAGGAGATGTCCAGGAACTCCATTTTGCCTTGGATATACTTGTGTAAACAGTCGCGATACTTTACCAAATGTCGCTCAAAATCTTTGATACCCAATTTCGTGCGAAGGGTATGAAAAAATATTTGTGAACTTCGACACATCTTAGTCCCTTCTTTGCCACTGCGTGGTCCACTTTATATAATATTCTTAGCTCTCGACAGGGTAATATTGTTCCTTGATGACGTCTCAGAAAGAATTCCAAGTGGGTGAGGCTGAAAACAGTGAGAGTTCCCTCTCGTCCTTTTGTTCATAGTAGGTTTCCCACTAGTCCTTGACATGGGGGGCGACTTTGAGGAGTGCAAAAGTAATCTTTTCCTGATTGGAAAAGTCATGAACTGAAAAATATCCTTCCAACAGATTTAACAATCTTCTACGCCATCTATATTTATCTAGCCTTCAAACATGGGAATGTCAAAGTTGAATTGTGCCTTAAAAAGAGTGTCGTCTCCATAGTAGCTGCTGGATAAAGATGCGTCGCGTGTGGGTAGTCGCCGAAGGATCTGGGCAAAGTTATCCATCATCGCGTTCCTCTGTCGCTTGAGGACTTTCTCAAGCAATATTTTAAAAGGATCTCCTGCTCCCTCATCTTTCTTTTCTTTGCCATGGGAGGCCGTCGAGGTTTGTGAAGTTGGCCTTGCAAAGGTTCAACTCCTTATACCCTGACCTCGTTGGGGACATGCAAAGAAAAAGAAAGAAAGCGCAGACCACTTTGATACCAATGATCCAGACTTACGTAGGAACGCAAAAAAATACAAATATAAACATAAACACCAATGCAGCAGAAATAAATCTTCATTTCTTTAATATCAAAGAGCTAAAAGATGCTTACAAGCAGAATGGAAATAAACCAGCACGGGCGATGGTAGCTTATCTCTAAGAAGAGATGTGGCGGCTACATATCTCTAAACTGTGTTACAGTGAGACTTGGTGGTTTTTTTATCATTGTGAAACAATGGGAAACCCTAAAACATCCAAAAACCTAACCCTAGGAGATGAAGCGCCAAAAGCTTATGGGCTCCGTTGGGGTTAGTTGGAATGTCAACTTCCCGGTGTCGTAACTTTGGCATACAATCTCTGTTTGACTATCATAATACCTTGTTTCGAAGATTTCCAAGAGGAGGCCGAAAGCAAACTGATAAATTGGTTTGAAATTTTTCCGATCTCCCTGTTTTCCAAAAAAAAAAAAAAAAATTAGTAATTTAAGACCCTCAAAATGGCTCCGGATTTAAGACCCAAACAAATTGCTAAAATTAGTAATTTATACTACAATCAAGGAAACTAAAAAGAAACGGTGGGGGTCCAAGTGGAATAGGCTGGTGGCCACCAATATCCACCTGGATCACTTGCACCTGCAGTGGATGCATACTGGGTGCTGCAACCCACACCTAAAGCTCATCTATTTGGGCAGTTTGCTCCCTGGGTGCATTTTCAATCATTTGAATGGCACATAGTTAGCATGCAATTTGTTGGGTGCATTTCCCCTGCTTGGAAACTTATGCACCACAGGTGTCAAATCTTGGAGAAAGGGATAGAAAAAATATGCTTGTTGGGTGTCAAGGTCTTGTCTCAAGAGAAACAAATTCATCTTGTTACAGGCCTGTTTTGCTGTGCCCTTAAATCAAGTTCTCGCCCTGGTTTCTGTGTGAAAAAAGACATCAAATTTGTATGTAGTATATGATGTGTTTTTCCAAAAAAAGGGCAGCCCACTTGCATACTGTTCTGTGCTGTAAAAAATTGCTCTACAGTCTGCTTGCTGCTGAGTGTCATTTTCTGGATTCATGTCCAGATTAATTTTGCTGCTCCCTTAGTAAAGTTAAACTTTATATATTCAAAGTTCTGTTTTGCCGTATTGTATCTGCCTGTTACGATTATGTAGTCCATAGCTTCATACTGATTGAGGGTTTGCTTGACACTGCTGCAGAATCATCACACATCCCCTCCCCCTCACCCCCCTACCCCAACACCCCCAAACAGATGCTGCCATACAGTTTTGCAACTTCCACATTACTGTTTCTGGGCGCAGCAACTTAGCATGATGAATCTCCATCTATTGGATTACATTTATCAAATCATTGGTTCATTGTTATTTTGTTAAATGTGAAAACTTCAATGATGATTGACTATATTTTATTGTATTATGTTGCCATTTATAACCAATTTTTGAGTTTTTCATACTGTCTGAAAATATGTATACTGCCTCGCGTGATTCCAAAATTTGGGTTCCCTGTTGTGCATACACCTAATCAGCACCTGCACCTAATTGGACCATTATCCTGCACCCATTCCCCCATTACCTTAGCTTTAGAGTTTTTTGCACCACAGATTCCATATGTGTGTGTGAGAGCATTTGTTGCAATTATACAAGACTTGAACCTATTTTCGCCTTATCAATTTAAACCAATAATGTCTGCATTTTGGCAATCATGTGTAATATTCCCTCTGGGAAATATCCAAAATGAATACGGATTTTTCTGAGTTTAATATGCTTCTTCAATTGAGATATTTGTCAAACATGTTGTAGGTATACTGCTGTCGGTACATTTCTGGTTTTTATTTTATTTTTAAATAGACATGTGTGCCAAGATGAATACTCAAGGAAGTGTCTCAAATCAACAATATGGCATTCATATGACAACCACCAATTATGTAAACCACTACTAAGAGCATACCAAGGGATATATTTCAGATTTCTCTGACAACCACCAATTATGTAAACCACTACTAAGAGCATACCAAGGGATATATTTCAGATTTCTCTAACTGATATAATGGCTGTACATAAAACCTCCAACTGTGAGATACCCTCCTTGGGATGTCTCCAATTCCTTCCCTCAAATTCTGAGTTCAAACTGAGCTTTCAGTGGCACCTTTGATCAACAGTTTAAAGGCACATGGCTGTAGGTGTGCTTTTCAAGGTTTGAATTCCAAATGAACATATACAGTGAGCAATATAGACCAAGATCATGCTTCAGATTTGAATTAACAGATTTGTAATGATTCTAGGAATATACACAATGCTGATATGGGCAAGGAATATAAGCATGAACAACCTTTTTCTAATTTAATATGAAAATACATATGGATGACAAGAATGAAGGAACCTGGTGCACATTCCAGCAAGGTATTCTTCAGTATAATATTCAGCCTTTGATGTTACATCAGCACTGCAATCTACAGGTATATGGACCAACGCTCACCTGCCTTTATCCTCTACTACAGCCATACAATACACTCCAGAAATACGTTCAACAGTCATGAGGCTTATGTAACTTTCCCAACTGATGCAAAGGCCCCTTTAACATGCACTTCTTGAGTCAACTCGATCACAGAAATCAGAGATAATGTCCCACAATGCTCATGGCCAGCAGTAGAAGGTATTATGCCCTTAAAAGACTGAAAATTGGTCCCCACAAGGAGACACCACACACAACACTCAGCAATTGACAAGCTTGACCCACTATTACGAGTGTTCCACGGGGACTCGCCCCCCCCCCCTACGGGTCTAGTTTCCTCGCTCCCCCGCGCTCCGGGGACTTGGGGACGAGTAGGGCACGTTTCCCCACGCTCCCAAAATGGAGGAAACTCAGGGGGACGTGCCAGGGAAAAGTTTCCCTTCCTTGAGGGGATGTTTCCCCACGCTCCCAAAAAAATGGCCTTGCTTATAGTTTATGATTTAATAGACCTAAAGTGGTACAAAGCTACTCATGTTCTGTATGGGGATAACGTCTTGTGTTGTCTTTTGGTTTCAACAAGCGTTATTTTAGAGGGTCAGTATCATGGAAATTTGCTGGACCATATAGCACGTACATGAATTTTCCCTTTTAAAACTTCTCCTTTTTTTCTCAAGTGATGGCTGGATTACAGTGGGGAGATAACTGGAGTGACAGGCAAAGAATATGAGACATTCAGTTTGTGTTTTTAATTTGCATGACATTTGACATACAAACTATGGAAGCAGCACCTATGTCATGTGGGAAATAATTGGGTGGACTATAGACTAACATGTGTTTACTGCAAGCATGACAAAATACCATGGGCAGCAAGAAATCTCAGGAACTGTCGTTATATATGAATTTATACAGTTACAAAATTTACACAGAGCACAGTTGCTCAGCTTCAATTCTCAGTCTGAAAATTATTTTCACCCCTGAAATACACTACTAGTTTGAAGTTTGAACTGCATGGCATTGCTCTAATAAGGTAGACAAATTATCCATGCCATCGTTGGTCACCCAAGTTGGTTCGCAGATGGTCATCCTGCAGTCAATGTCATTTGATAGTAAACTGTCAAAAACTCTTTCATGTGATCTTCTCATCTCTCCTGGAACTAAAACTCTTCTTTCAGCATATGGTGTACTGTCTATATTATATATAATATAACAAACTTTCTAGTTGTTGGATCCAATATAGCTGGACAACCCATTGTAGTTGCCCCTTCTACTGCCAATGCAGTGTTCCTGATCTATTCATTTACCTTTTCACAGAATTCAGTGGCTACCTTATCAAGCTGAAGCTCTCCCTCTGTCTGACCAAAATCTAAATTAGAATTTGACCAAGCTGAATTAGAATTTTAAATTTATTATTTTATATGATATTATGAATTTGGATAATGTCAAATGATATTCATATCAATGATCATGCTTTGCAGCTTTTCAATTCAAACCAAATTGTCACAGTGGACTCAATTAATAATAAATTATATTTTATATTTATAAATTTTTAAGACCTTGACGCTCCCCCACGTTTCCTAAAAAATGGTAGGGAGCTTTTGCATAGGCCGCTCCCGCGCCCCCTCGCTCCCTCGCCCCCTCGTCCTGGAACCTTGGTGGAACATTGACTATTACCAGAACTCGACCCCTTCTTTACATGTATCACACGCAGCTTTTGAGTGACAGAGATACCCAGCTCGTGGGTTGGGAAACTTGACCTGGTTTGAAGGTGAATTCGGCTGAGAAAAAGACCAGATAACTCAGTCTCTTAATAATTAAATCTCCACTCAACCTCAGCAATCATATACTTTTCTCTTGGCTCAACTTGTTCCCTTGGCACTAGGAAAAATCGACCTTGTTGATGGGTGAATTTAACTCAGACTTCAGCCTGCTTGGAGAAAGGTATTTGACCTATTTGGAGAAGACTAATCAACTCAGCGTCTAGATGGAGAAATGAATAACCTTGCAAGTGAATCACAAAGAAAATAAAATTCTCGTCAAATCTGAAGAGAAGATTCAATCAACAAAACCAATAATTTCTAATGGGAGATCTGAGTTAATCTTCCCCAAATAGCTAACTATGGTGGCACTCAAAGTCCACCGAAATTAGCTTGAGTTTCACTTGAAACCCTTGAATTCTCTTGAGCTCCTTTCAATTGTCAATGAGATAGATAGAATAGAATGATTTGCAATTGTGTCTCCCTTATATTTATAATTTTCCATGGAGCCTCCTTCTAGCTTGTAGATTCTCCTTTTTCCCCATTATTTTATTGGTGGGGTCCTTTTTCCACTAAGATACTTTTTTGCCACCATTTTGAATAAGATAATCATTTGCCTCCTTTCTCAATAAAATATTATTTTGCCGCCATTCTCCAATAAAATAATGGTTTTCCTCCATTCTCCATTAAAATATTATTTTGCCACCATTTTCCATAAAATAATATTTTTCCTCCATTCTCCATTAAAATATTATTTGGCCACCATTTTACATAAAATAATATTTTTCCTCCATTCTCCATTAAAATATTATTTTGCCGCCATTCTCCATAAAATAATATTTTTCTGCCTCTATCCCGCAAAATAATATATAGATATAATATCGCCAAAAATTGTCAAAACTCCTTAGTTATTTTTGCATGCACAAAAATTGGGAATATTACAGTCCTCCTTGCCAAAAATAGCTTGTCCTCAAGCAATATCATCTTATGCTACTACTACACACACTAGCCTAATGCCAAGGTCCCAAATGCACCATTGCACTACTCCTCATTGTGGCACCATCCCCACATGAATAAATCTCGTGACACCAAGGTCCCAAACCATCTTGACCCATTTGAAGCCTCCTTTGCTCCACTTGTTGTTCCATAAGGTAAAGTCGCCAAAATCTCTCTGTAGAAGTAGAGAACCCTAACAATGTAAAATCCTGAGCACACCCTTGTGAAGTTTCCCTCCTGAGTAAACAATCTCATGCACTTTAAGAGTAGACTCCTAAAGATGCAGTCCAATCCCTGTGCAGATGAACCCTCGTCTGCATGTGTTCCCCCTAATCTCCTCTTGCTGGACATCCTTCCATACTAGTAAAGTCCCCCAAGTCATCAATAGATCACTAAAGTTTGATGGAGGATTTGCATGATCTTCCCCTGTAAAAACCCGCTCACCCCTGAGGGTAGTTGAATTGTCACATCTAGTGATGCCCATATCCCATGCTAGTGTTAAAAGGGTGCCACCATGTTGGTGTTGCGCCACTCTAACTATGACATAATGCCCATCATGTAGAAACAATATCCTCCTCTCTTGGATCTTGATGTCGAAAAATAGGTGAAGGCCATGCTCATCCTACCCAGGCATCTCCACGATGTCAATGTCTACCCATCCACTATCAATCTCAGTCTCGAGCGACAATAGGACAAATCTTCCTCGCCATAAAATGGAGGTCTCAGCGATCCCCCATGTGTCAAACCCAAGGTGAACTAGATCACCCTTTTCCATGATCCTACTCATCACGGGATGGAGCGTCCTATCAGCCAATTGAATCCCTATATCCCATAGCCAGATCTACAGTGGATGAGTTCTGATTACGATTGGAATCCACCTGTGCCTCGTCTCTGGTCCCTGCATGCTATCCATATACCTACTCCATATATCATGAATAGATCTGATGCATGCTAAACTGCCCCAACCCTGCCATACTTCGTAGTGACATTTGTTATCCTGTCTCCTGCTGTCACCTCTCATCTCGACCACATGCATCAGCTGGGGAGTCTGACGCTCAATGCCTTGTGCTCCGTTTAACTGTCTCGGATGGACCTCTCGTGCCCTATTGCTCATGAGGCAAGCATCAAGAGACGAGATCCAACTCCTTTGCGCCTATACGTGGTATCGAATAGTGATAGATGTGTGGGCTCTAACAGGTATTTCCAAGAACACGTATAGACACTCACAGCTAGCTCTGTGTTCAACCCACTCTCCAGAGTCCAAACCTAGATATGCCCACCATAATGGCATGCCTGACACCCTTGTCAATGGATCTCCCTGCGAGTAACACTCCCGTAGTATGCAGCGCAACCCCGCACACTACTGCGCATCACTGTGCATTGTCATGCTCCTCTGCATACCATTGTGCATCACTGCATATCCCTATACACCCATGGGTGCCATGGTCTAAAACTAAGTCAATGGGTATCCGTCTACATCCTTTTAGTATCTCCATCTCCACTATCACACCTCCATAACCTCGGATGAGTGGATCTTCCCTCTTGAACCTCCTGGAGAGATTTGACAGACACACCTCCCTAAGTGCCAATGGTAGTGTCATTAAGGTGTTGCAGCTAGGTAAACTCTGAGCCCCACATATCCGCAAAAAATCCTCATTCCCATACAACGCTCTATCTGGTGGCTTGCCAATGCCACCTCCTATGATCAACATCTGCTAGAGTATGTTGGTCATCCTATGACCCCATGCCTGACCAACATGCCAAGTCAACTCATGGTGTCTATCCACTCTCCTATCAATCCATCCTATCACTAGTGTTGCCCATGCATCTAATGAGTCCCTGAAAGCATGGGTGCATTCAATCTTCGGATCCACTACCCTGCTAACACCATCACTAACAAAGCCCATGATGTGACGGGGAATGCCACCTGGATCTCAACAATAGTCTGGCCCTCTAGCCCCTTTGGTAATCCACAACATCTGTTGAATTGTTGTAATGGATGTATCCAACCTCCTAGCCTGCTCCACAAGTACCAGCTCAATACCTCTCGCCATCTAATCCCAAGGAGGAATCAAATGTACAAGCTCTTGTGTATGTAACAAGCCCTTCATGCTGGTGTTGTGCCATACTCAGCTCAAGTCGCTCGCATCCACTCACCTGGTCATCCCCTATAGTTTGTCTAGATTAATTCCTCTCTCAGTCTAATGCATAGGCGTGGGCTAATAATTTTGTAGGCCCCGTCATCGTGCTTTTGAAGTGAATTGTGTTGAACTCTCGGCATTTGCTCCCTAATGATGGCTGGCCAAAAGATGACTGCCCATCCTCATCCACCATGGGCTCAGCATGAGTCACTAGCTGCCCCTTTGTAGGTAGCTCATCATGCATAACATCCTCATCAAGCTCATGTCCCTCTATGTGCTCAAATCTCCTCTGCTGCCTCTCATCTGGCAGCCTTGGGCCTGCTACCACTCAAATCAGCAGGGGACCTAAAGGGGTTTCTAAGAGGGCAACTGCTAGGTTAAGGGTAACGGTGGAGGCTGAGCCCACTGTCACCACATCAAGTCTCCCTGCTCTTTATGGATTTTCACCTATGGGAGGAGTCCCGGTAGTGTAGGGATTTACTTGTAAAGTATATGTCAATGGATAGGTGAGAAGTGACCCTGAAAACCCTTTCCCAAGGATGGAGTGAAGAATGGAGCTTGCTTTCTCTTTAAGCAAGGGACTTCGTCCACCAGGGATAAGGGGTGAGGATTAGAGGGTTGAGGGAGAAAGGACAGGCTTATGAACAAGTTTCTCAATCAGTGTAATCCTTGGGAAAATTGGATTCCCAAATGGTCCTTGACAAATAGTCTTTATTGAGAAGTGGGACCACATGGGGCCAAGTGGACCTAGTCCAGGTTCGTGGATGGAATGTAGCAACCAATGATGTTCCTATCCTAGACAAGGGGAGGGGAAAGGACCAAACTAGAATACTTTCTTCAGAAGGTTGAATTGATCCTATTAAGGTCTACCCTTGGGGATGCCTAGGCACAATTCGATCCTAAAGCTAGGGCTTGAGATTCCTGGAGTTTCCATTGTTAGAATTGCCACAAATTTGGAGGAGAGGGAGGGGACCCACCAACGCAGTAGTCTATAGGAGATCGAATTTTTTCCTTGGGTCAATTCCCGGGAAATTGATGCCCTAGGTGACCTAATGGGGCTAGACTTGGGGAAAAGGGGGAAAATGGTTAAAAGAGGATTGAAATGATCACCCGTTTTGAGGGATCAATGCCTAGTTCGCTTGGGGACATGGAGTCAAGGATAATGATGAGTAAGAACTTGGTTTCTTGATCAAGGAGGCCCAGAAAGTCAACTTCGTCCAATGTTGAGAGAAAGAAAATAAAAATGACCTTCAAGCATTTATACTTCAAAGAAAATGATGCAAGCTTCTCGAGATAAATAAATCTCTAGGACATTTCATTCATATAACATTGGCCCATACTTTAAATTAGCTAAAACATGCTCAATTTCACATTTCGATATTGCAGCAACTAGCCCTAATTTTAGCAGTATGCAACAACAAGAATGATAGCATCAAAATTTACTTACAACGTTATAGAGTATATCCAACCAACATTTCTTTTGCTCAATAAAGCTCCAAGACAAGGGAAATAGCCCAAATCCATACATCAAAATTCATCCATCTCCAAAAATATCCACCAAGGAAAAAGTGCGAAAATTCTCTATGATTAGAGAGATCCCAAGTCAAGTGATGATACGAATGAATGTATCTAACATCAATATATAGCCTCCTATGGAGTTCGAATTAGTGTATGGACCACATTAGCCCCTAATGATAAAATAATGTGCAAATAAAACCCCTGTTGGTGACAAGCCCACGAAACTAGCTCTTAAGTGTAAAAATAAGCCTCACAAGGGGCCAAATAATAATATTTGCATGTCGTAGGGCCCTATAAAGGCTCAATAATATCCTGAAGTGCCATATTGAGGAATAAATTCCTCGGAATATGGCGGACAAGGGGGTGGCCCTTTGTTCTCCAAGTAGTAGACTTGTGGTGCTCCCATTGGGTATGAGGGCACATAGATGACCCCATGGGTCTCCATGTGAATTGGATATCCTCTACAAGGGTCCAAGTGGTGCAATGAATGCTGCCATGACATTATACGAGTCCTGGGACACTTGTCAAGAGTGTGGGGCTCTCGTGGGGGCCTGTTGGGCATAATGTACCAAGCATATCGTCATCATTCCAAAAGTGGATCGCTAGTAATCTCTGAACACCCATGAAGATCTATGGAGTATTGTTTGCTGCTATGGAGGCCAATGGCTCTCTATGCACACTCTACATGTACCAATGTAGTCCTCTGGGGTTAGGTTCCCATATAGGGAAACCAAACCCAAATGGAAACCACTTGTAATCCTGCATAAGATCCAATGTGTCCCCTAGGCTTCCAGTACAACTAGTCATTAAAATAATCGTGTAAAAAACTTACAAATCATGGATAACAACATGGGTACTTCATAATGGCATGCCCTTTCGTAGTGGGCTTTGACATGTGCTAATGTCTCCAAGCTCCAAAGGGGGTTAGCCAAGTACCTTATTAGGTGATTTCAGCCCTTAGAGGGAATAGTATGTCCAAGGTACATCCCTCTAATGGGGGGCAAGTGACAAATAAGTGAGATGGAATAGGGAATGAGAGGGCCAATCTTGGACCACATAATGGGGCATAGGGGTAGCTAGATAAGGGAAATCCCACACCTGGGTATGTAATGTATAGGAGTGAGTAGTCATGGTACATGAGGTGCCCTAGCCTTGATTTTTCCACCCTTCTATATATGCCTTTTGCCTTTTATCTTTAATTAATTGCTCTGGGCTCAAAGGACAAGAGCATGATGTATAAGATATAGCAATGATTAGCCCCTTCAAGGTAGGGCAGTTCATTTCCCTCCAGGGGTTGGGACAATCATGGGTTCCTAAATGATGGCCATGGATTGGGGTAGAGCTCATGTATTGGCTTTTTCCCACATGCTAATTATGTTGTCTCAACCATCTTTTGCATTTTGCGGTACAATTTCTTGTTAAATGTGGCCAATTATGCTTTTTCTTCTTCTTTTTAGTTGATTCAACCTCTGTGGCATCATTCTAGGCCTGGTCCAAGGTGGGAGCAAGGGGATAGAGAGGCTAGCTCTATGTGGACCTAGAATGTGGGCCCAGGTGGGAGAAATGATGAATGGGGTATAATGAGTGGGAAGAGAGTAATGTATGTGGGTAAAGGAGTGGGACCACACACCCAAAGTCGGGGTTTCACAAGTAGTACCACCCTAGAACCAAATGGTCAATAAAGGAGATCCCATGGGACTAAGATTCAAGGGTAACAACCAAAAGAGATCAAGGAGACAAGAGTACAAACTAAGCCCACTCTTTCTGCCAAATCCCCCCATCAATCCATACCTAGAAGTATCTATGATAAATAAACCCAATACTCAATTATCAAATGACAAGACATACCTTTAGATTCAAGAGGCCCACCTTCAAATATATGATCAATACAGGTGGGTGAGGGACCACATGGCTGGCTCAAGTGGCAGAGAAATTGCACAAGGAGCTAGCAGGAGGCATCAAGGGGCTGTTGGCTGCCGGTTGAGACTCATCATGGAGAAAAAAAATTTCTTGAGGATATCACCCACAAAATGGTGGGTAACAGGGCCCATGCCAGATGTTTTGGTTCCCACTTGTACCTCATCGATGGCTGGCCCAAAAGATAAATACTCACTCACCTCAACTATCTCTATCTCTTGAGCCATGGGAGGGCTCTCCAAAGGCGGAATCTTATAATCCTCATGGTATAGATCTGAGCTATAATACTCCCCATGATCACGTGAGTCAATAAGCACCCCATATGTTACCTTGCCACCCATGGCCCCTTCTATCTCCTTCCCACACTACTGATCAGAGTCCCTTGTTCCTTGCTCTTCTTCAATTTTTGCAGCTTCATGTAATGGTTCTAATGATGTTTGTAGGGTTGTCCTAGGGCTTGTTTCGTCTCCTTCTTCAGGGTCTTGAGTTTTTGGTTTGTAATTTTTTTCTCTCTTTGCCATCTCTGATGATACCAGTGCTTCCATGAGTTTTGTCACCTTCAAGAAAGGTCTGTTATAGTCTTCAAATTTCTGAGCAAATTCTTCTTGTCTTGGAAACATTTTAAGTCCTACAGCTGGCCAAGAATGTGGCTCTGATACCACTGTAATATTCCTTCTGGGAAAAATCCAAAATGAATACGGATTTTTCTGAGTTTAATATGCTTCTTCAATTAAAGTTCTTTGTCAAACATATTGTAGGTATACTGCTGTCGGTACATTTCTGGTTTTTATTTTATTTTTAAATAGACATGTGATGCCAAATGAATGCCCAGGGAAGTGTCTCAAATCAACAATATGGCATTCATATGACAACCACCAATTATGTAAACCACTACTAGGAGCATACCAAGAGATATATTTCAGATTTCTCTAACTGATATAATGGCTGTACATAAAACCTCCAACTGTGAGATCCTTGGGATGTCTCCAATTCCTTCCCTCAAATTCTGAGTTCAAACTGAGCTTTCAGTGGCACCTTTGGTCAAGAGTTTAAAGGCACATGGCTGTAGGTGTGCTTTTCAAGGTTTGGATTCCAAATGAACATATACAATGAGCCATATAGACCAAGATCACGCTTCAGATTTGAATTAACAGATTTGTAATGAATTTAGGAACATACGCAAATGCTGATATGAGCAAGGAATATAAGCATGAACAACCTTTTTCTAATTTAATATGAAAATACATAGTGGATGACAAGAATGAAGGAACCTGGTGCACATTCCAGCCTTTGATGTTGCATCAGCACTGCAATCTACAGGTATATGGACCAACGTTCACCTGCCTTTATCCTCTACTACAGCCATACCATACACTTCAGAAATACGTTCAACAGTCACGAGGCTTATGTAACTTTCCCAACTGATGCACAGGCCCCTTTAACATGCACTTCTTGAGTCAACTCAATCACAGAAATCAGGGATAATGTCCCACAATGCTCACAACAAGCAATAGAAGGTATTATGCTCTTAAAAGACTGAAAATTGGTCCCCACAAGGAGACACCACACCCAGCACTCAGCAATTGACAAGCTTGACCCACTATTACCAGAACTCGACCCCTTCTTTATGTGTATCACACGCAACCTTGGAGTGACAGAGATACCCAGCTCGTGGGTTGGGAAACTTGACCTGGTTTGAAGGTGAAATTGGCTGAGAAAAAGACCAGATAACTCAATCTCTTACTAAGTAAATTTCCACTCGGCCTCAGCAATCATATACTTTGCTCTTGGCTCAACTCGTTCTCTTGGCACTAGGCAAAATTGACCTTGCTGATGGTTGAATTGAACTCAGACTTCGGCCACTTGGAGAAGGGTATTTGACCTCTTTGGAGAAGACTAATCAACTCGACGTCTAGATGGATAAATGAATAACCTTGCAAGTGAATCACAAAGAAAATAGAATTCTCGTCAAATCTGAAGAGAAGATTCAATCAACCAAACCAATAAGCTCTAATGGGAGATCTGAGTTAATCTTCCCCAATTAGCTAACTAGGGTGGCACTCGAAGTACACCGAAATTAGCTTGAGTTTCGCTTGAAACCCTTGAACTCGCTTGAGCTCCTTTCAATTGTCAATGAGATAGATAGAATAGAATGATTTGCAATTGAGTCCCTCTTCTATTTATAATTCTCCATGGAGCCTCCTTCTAGTTTCTAAATTCTCCTTTTTCCCCATTACTTTATTGGTGGGACCCATTTTCCACTAGGAGACTATTTGCTGTCATTTTGAATAAAATAATCATTTACCTCCTTTCTCAATAAATATTATTTTGCCACCATTCTCCATAAAATAATATTTTTCTGCCTTCCTCCCACAAAACAATATTCTCTCTTTTTATTTATTTAATATTGCCAAAAATTGTCAAAACTCCTTAGTTACTTTTTCATGCACAAAAATTGGGAATGTTTCATCATGATAGCTGGAAATCCAAAATAGCTGAAGATGGGGAAGTCATATAAAATTGGGCACTCCACATATGAAGATGTTTCAAGTACCTTGTTGCATCCTACTGTTTAAATTTCTTTAGGAGATAATCAACGACTTGGATCCTTTGTAATCTGAATGTGTGTGGGTATAGAGTCTAGACAACAAAGGGGAACCATTGTTTGAGGAGGTACATGTTCAATGTACATGGGGATTTATCGAACAATCAATAGTATGTTGGTATATCCTGTGATGTGAAGAGGGCGAGACAGATTCTGAAATTCTTCCTAGCATGTTGAAAGCAAATTTGCTAGCTGGAGAGTGCATGAAATACCAACAAGCAAAACAATATGAGGCCACAACAGCTCAATAAAACACTGAACAACAAGATTGCATGGGCAGAGCAACCTAACATTAATTTTGAATTAATTCCTCTTTAGCAAGTAGCAGTGCTGGGCCAAAAATTATATTTTTACAAGAGAAGCTGAAATGCTATCAAGGTTGCACGGGTATGAGAGTTCACCAACTTATGAAGTTTGTAGTGGTTGTTACAGTTCTTCAGAAAGTTGTTATGCTGGTAGAAGGTATGGCTTCTATTCCCTATCCGCCTATCTATCTATACCATAGTTTTCAAAATCAGTTGGTCTCAACCGAAAACCGGTCAAACCGGCCAGTTCATTAGCCCTGGCCATCAAACCGGTTGAAAAACCTGGTTTTCTGAGTGATGCACTAGTTTTTTGGTCTGACCGGCCATAAACTGGCTGGTTTATGAAAGAACCGGCCAGTTTTCCCATAAACCGGTCGGTTTATTGCTAGGCCAGCTACGGACCCCACAGAATGCAGTTTTGTGAGTTTTGATGTTGTTTTGAGGGAAATTTGGGGTTGTTTCCCTCCAAAAACAACCACTCTAAGAAAAAGATGCCTCCCTTCTCATTTTCCTCACACATATCAACCCTAGCAACAATAGCAATCAATGGTAATGGCAAGTAAAAGTGACATTTCCTTTATTTTTCATTTTCATCTATTTACTTAAATTTTTAACATTACCATGAAATGACTCAGGCTATTTGAGAGTGGTTTTGACGTCATTGGATTTCATATGGAGAAACTAGAATTTTAGAGTTCACTCAAAATTCAGCAGACTTAATGGTTTTCAGGATTTCATGGTTTGGGGGTTTGCAATGTTTCCATTTGATTTTATCATGCATGAGGGTATGAGATTGGCATTTGATCAAGAGCATGAAGCCCTTTAAGAACCTTGATGTTGGTGGCATTGATTTTTGAACTTTGTTGATGTTGGTGGTATTGATTGTTGAACTCCTCTACCATGGCCTTATAAAGAATGTACCCTTCACTCAAAGGAAAACAATTGGTTAGGGATGCTAAGCTTTTTCTACCACATTACAAGGTTGAGGAGATGAACCCTTCACTCAAACCAAAATCACTTGCTAGGAATGTTAAACTTTTTCAATTTCTATCATATTATAAGGTTGAGCAATCCAAGCTGAAGACTTTGAGTGAGATGATGTTTATGTATCTCTTGCTGATAATCCCATTTTTAGTTGCGTTGAACCAATGATGATCATGAGTGATCATGTTGATCAGTGATTTGTAGTTTTGATGTCTATTTCTGCTGCTACTACTACCACTACTGCTAAGGTTGCAAAGGCGTTTTAGGTGTCTTCAAACACTTAGCCAGATGATTTATGTAGCTCATGTTAATGATTCCTTGTCTAGTAGTGGTGATGAGTTTGATCATGATGAGGAGTGATCATGCTGATCACTGATATGTAGACTTGTAGTAGGCCAGTGACCCCATAGCTTATAACATTGTTTTTTGACTCTAGAGGCCATTTAGAGCCTCATTGATTCTGTTTCTAATATGTATTGCACTCGGTGCCAATTTGATATATTCACCTTTACCTGGTATATAGATGAGCAAACTCTGCATATTGACTCTCTATTGGTTTGGACTCATGGTTTTAAATCTTAAAAATATTTTTTTCATTATAAACTAATTATTTCATGTATTTTTTTAAAGATAGGTTCATTGAGATCTGACCAGTCCCAGTTTGACTGGTTCCGGTTTGAAACCTGGTTTGATAGGTGGACCAGTCCGGTCACCGGTTCCAGTTTGAAACCTGGTTTGATAGGTGGACCAGTCCGGTCACCGGTTCCGGTTTTTTAAAACTATGATCTATAAACATGCATATATCAATCTATTGCACAAAGGGAAATAAAAATATTCAAAATATCTCATTTTTTTTCGTCCAGAGAACAATTGTATAATCTTGATATTCAGTGTCCATCTTTCCATGTCATTACTTGGCAGTGCCAGTGATCTTAATTCAGTAATAGTTTTAGAAGCATTCCCCATTAACGGGCAAATAATGACACCAGTACCTTCCTAACAGAATTTCTCTTGAATAAAAACCCATATTTGGTGTGCTTCTTTTTGTTGAAATGGTTAATAATTTATCCCAGGGATGTTCTCAAGCCCAAGAGAAAACAACATAAATAAGGTAAGCCGTTATCATTGATCAATGTGAATGAAATAAATACTAAATGTCTACTCGCAGAAGTACATTAATGGTATCGATTTCATGTTTGATTTTTCCTATTCCCAAGGTTTGAATGAGGCTTTTATCTAAAATGAATTGGTTTCTGAAAATGTATTGTTGGGTATGGTCGGCCATCACCTATGAGGACAGCCCCAAACTACCCCCTTTTATTTTTCCTCTATGTTCCTTTTATTTCTTTCTTTATAGTGTTTTTTTGTTTGGTAATTCTTTTGGTTTCAGCTTATATCTGTGCAATTTAAAGTTAAGTTAGACTTACATCTTCAAGTTCGTATTGCAGTCACTGACCCATTATCTGATTTTCCTTTGCTAACAGGAATGTTACAATGCATGCATCACAGGCTGTGCTTATAAGGTTAGTGCAGAGACAGATGATTGACCAATTTTCTTTCGGAAGGCAAATTTTAGGGTAAATTGACGAGATTGATTAAAATGAAAATAACAATCAATCGAATACTTTGTGTTTGTAAGCTGTAAAAACCATTGAATATGCATTATATCTTCTTAATCTCCCATGCATAGCATATTATCTTTACATGATATTTCTTATACTAGTTTTGTTTCATCCAGTAGATTCATGGAGTTACTCTCATTACATACATGCACCGGAAATAATTTAATTGGTATCTTTTTTTCTTCTTTTTGAAAAATACATCCTATTACAGAAAATTATTTACTTCAGTAAATCAAAAGTGAAAGGGTATATATAATGGAAGTTATATCCTCTTCCTCAATGCTACTAAGGCAGAAATAAAATGAGAATAAGCTACTTCATCTAGAGACTTCACATCCTTAATCAGCAAAGGACCTTTGGCCAACAACTGCATATGTACTTTTTCCTGCCAGATGGTACAGAAGCAGTCAAAGAACTGATCTTCAACTGAGCTTTCAGAGGGTATACAGAGCAGAGATCCTCAGGCAACACCAAATCCCAATGAAAGAGGAATTAACCAATGGGGTTTCCTTCCAATGGATCCTTCACTGAAGGGAAATGGATCTTGGATGTACTTCCAGCCACTCTTTGCAAACTGACACTCCCAGAAGATGTTCTTCACTGTCTTGGAGCATTGGCAAACTGGACAAAGACTGTTATGTAGACCACTCTTTGCCAACCTGACTTTGGAGGGGAGCCCCTGATAAATGCCAGCCTTGCACAAATGCTGAATGATTCTCCTCGTTATCCAATTATTTTGATAAACAGAAGACCGTAATTAGGCCTTCTAAATTGTCTATTTTGAATACATGAGAGTCAGATAGTCTCTTTCATTGGTCCAGTTGAGTCTTTCATGAAAATGGATAGCATCTAGTGCTTTTGAAAATAGTTCTTTTTTATGATATATTCACCATGCTCAGAAATTGTGATGATGCCCATAGAATGAAATTTAAGTTTAAACCTCTTTAAAAGCATAGATTTCAAATTTTCAAATATGTAAAGATTGAAAAAATGATATTGCAGTTCAGTGTTTCATGTTTGGAATTTCTTTTGACTCTTGCACTTTTCCTACTCATGCTCTCTCGTGATCATATTCTGTTGGTTTACAACCAGTATCATATTTTCCATCTCACTTCCTGTACTTACAGCTAACGAAGCAGCCTATTTTATTATGATGTTATGATCCAAGGTCGAAATTGTATATGCCTTGTGCACTCCATAATCATACTAATAATATACTTGGGAATCCCATTTGGCTGTTTTACAGATCTAAGGGACTTCAAATTTCTTCCTTTTTATCTTGAATGTGGACTTTATATGAAGTTTAAATTTCCAATCTTTCATTTGACTGCAAAGCTAATATATGAATATGTTCAACAAAGTCTCAAAATTGGAGTTGATCCAATTTTATTAAATGCCACCGTTGTGGAGATGCATATTAGGGAGCACAATATATAAGGGTAGATATGAACTTAGATTACAGTAGATTTTATACAAGACATGGACTTAGGTTATAGTAGATTTTTTTGTCTCTAGATGCTATAAATGCAGGGCAGCTGATTCAATTTTATTTTATGCTCATGTTGTGGAGATTGTAGGTAGTACAAATCTAAGGGTAGATCTGAACTTAGGTTACAGTAGTTATTGTACAAGATAAATTGGACTCTAGCATTGGAATTTTCTTTGCAATAATCTGTATGTGTACCGATGATGCAGTTCAATATTCCCATGGAAGAATTGAATGCTTTCCACCGAAACAGATCACCAAAGCCTGAGAATGTGAAGAAGACGCTTGCTATGCCAACAGTGGACATTCCGTGTGCAGATGATGTGACATCCACATCAGCATGATTAACTTACTAACAATTCAGCCAGAGATTTTGAAGTTTTGTTGCTAGGCAATGTAAATGAAGACTTTTAAGTTTTAACAATACATGGCATGAGGCACTGCAATTTTTTTGGTCTTTAGGTGCTATAATGCTTAAGAAGCCCAGTCGCTTGTGCTTGGAAAAGGACCAAGGACAAATATGCAACAGATGGTTAGTGAAGCGTGTTCCCATGTTGTAGTTGGATGGCTGTATTGACATTTAGAAGAGTATGAACACTTGCTCCTGGAGGATGTTTTACATGTTTCAAATGATGTCATTCTCAATTTTTTCTTTGGATTGTACTAATTTGACACCATTCAAAATAAATTTTGCAGAATTCTATAATAATATTAACAGCCCTCTGAAAGGATCCAAATTGTAGTCTATCTTTATATTCTTTGGTTTTCTTTTACTGTCCAAAAATAATTATGGACATCTATGTAACTGGGATTGAGTGTATCATGTATGCTAACTGTTGACTGTGATGCTATTATTTTTTATTAACTGCTGTAACAGACCATTAGAATAAAAAATTGTATGGGGCTGTAAATATTTTGTAAATGATAATAGTTTGAATAAATACATAGGAAGCCTATGAGCTTGGAGGGGAATTTAATGAGAGATTACAGATATGTAGGCATCTGGATTCATACTCTACTTTTCATCTGATAGAAACGGTTAATTTTTTGTTTGATGAAAATGCTGCGACTATACCCGTATGATGAGGATCCATCTCTTTCTGATAGAATTATTTATTTCTTCTAGCTGGACTGAATGAAACAGCATACAGTGAGGAACAACATTATTTTCGACTTTCTACTAAATCACCTCCAAGAGTATTGCAGAATGAATTGACCTCGTGAAAAACTGGTGTATGCAAAGTTCAAACATATTAATTACCCAAAGGCAGATGATTCATCCAGATTGATTTGCATGGCTCCTTGGCAGTTTGTCTCTGGATAAACTGGGCCAACTCCTCTAGTTTGTTCCAGATGTTTCCCAAATCCCCTCAGATTCGATCCATGCAAGTTCAAATCTCACCAGTGGGCTCCTTGTTTTCCTGGTCTTCGGCATGTAAATTATTTTAATAAACTACAAATTCATTTCTCAGATATTTGCTGGAATTGAAAGCCAACACACAATTTGCAATGCTGTCTTTTGTGAGGAAGGCATTTGATGCCTTTTCCTCCATCCCTGCCTATAGTTGAGCAATTTTTCTGTGACAAACTTTAACTTCTTGTTGGACCTCATTCATATTCCCTTTGGTAGCTGGCCAGCAGTTGCATGAAGCCATGACTGAAGAAATGAAATAGCAGGACCAGATATCTGATTGGGGTGCATTGTTTTTCGCTAGAAATATGGGTCGATGGTTCTCAATGACCCCAGAAATTCTAAATACATCCATGAGTAGGAAGAACAACTTGGCAGGAGGGTAGACAGGTCCCTGATGCTGCCAATAGGCATTCCCAGTTGGACATGATGGAATATGCAGCTAAAAATGGAGAAATAAATACTTATTTTGACTATTTGACCATCGCTTTTGTCTTTGATGTGGTGCTACCCATAGTCACCTGGTCTATGTTCATGTTCAAATTCAACAACAATGAAATTCGTGAGAAAATAAACTAGGCAAAACCCTTTGATAAAGTTTGCCATTAAATTCAAGTATATATATTGTCAATATAGCCTCTAGAAAATAGAAGTTATATATATATATATATATAAACTATGTCAACTTATAACGAAATCATATATATAGTGTGGGCTTCTTGTAATTTCCTAATCTCCAATAATGTATTACCATAAGTAGTGAACGATGATGATCCTAATCTCGCGGTGGCAGTGTTAGCTGCTCAGATGTACCTAGCAGGGAACAGAGACCTCATTGCCCAATGGACAAAACCCAGAGAATTTTTTTGAAGTTCATAATTCCAGCCAGGCAAATTTTGCCCCTTTTCTCCCTCTCTCTCTTCTTCCATCTTCTCTCTCTATGCAAATTCCATACCCCCATAGGGGAATTGTAAACAATGTCACTAGCATGATGAACTTAAGTAACAGACTTAAGACCCTTGGGACCTGGGTACTAAGAATGTCACTAGTGTTTTTTCACTTAATTAGTTATTTTCCACTTTTCAATGATAAATAATTAATTGAGTTTTTTCACTCACATCCTCCAAAGCTAGAGTGTGATTAGTAACTGGGCCTTCAGTGTGTTTTCTAAGTCTAGGGTCAATGTATATTACCATGCTAGGCATTATCCACAGTGTCATAGAATTGCATTAGGTTTTTCTAGGAAATTTTAATAAATTAAAAATTTCCCACAAAATCGGAATTTTCAATTAAACTGTATCTAACAAGTAAAAAAGTGGTGCTAGGAAGGTTCATATGGCACATTAGTACCTGATTTTCATGCTTAGAGCACCAACATTGCCCTAGTACCCACTTTGGGGTGGAAAATATTAATTTTTCCCCATGAAAATTCACTTTTACTCATAAAAGTGAGAAAAAAGATAAGAAAAATTCAGGATTAAATAAATTGAGAATTTGTGGGGAACATGCTTTTAGTCAATTCACTCTCTCAATCACTTAAGAGAAGTGATTAAACACATAAGGAGTTGAACAAGTATAATGCCAAGTGGCAAGTTGAATTTGCTGCCATAGAGGGACTGAGTTATGTGCTAATTAGTGCAAGTTGTCTCCTTGGTTTAGGGTTGAGTTGGCCCATTGAAAGAGGGTCGAGTTGGGGTCATAAATGAAGCTGCGTTTAAGTGGGAGAACTCCAAGTTTAAGAGGGAGTCACTTCTAGACTACTCCCACACTCGTCCCACACATTTCCTTGAGGAGCCTACATTGCCCACTTGAGTTGTACGCATGGCACACTTCGCTACTCCTTCATGAAATATGTTGCCATACTTGGAGAGCTCAGGATGCCTTGGGATTGTCATCATGCCACTTGTGAGCTCATCTCTCTTCATTGGGATCATCAAATTCTTGAGATCTTTGTTGGAATCACGATTGTTGTCGCACCAGAACCCATGGATGTTAGTAAACAAGTGCATTGCCAGAGTTAACAGATCCTCAAGAGGCGGTTAAGTACATGTTGTAAAACACACGAGGAGTGTTGGATTATAGAATGCTCAACAATCCCCCCCAAACATGAGTCGGGGGTTTTTTGAACTCAAGACCTTTGTCTCTAATACCACTTGTTGGAATCACGATTACCATTACACTAAAACTCATAGGTGTTAATAAATGAACGCATCGCCAGAGTTAACAAATCCTCAAGAGGCGATTAAGCACATGTCGTGAAACACATGGGGAGCGTTGAATTATCCAATGCCCAACAATCTTCTTACATTCTCCTCTATAAATTGAAGCTCACTCTATTGAACAAGCTAGTATTGAAGCTTGAGAGCTTGGGGAAGTGTTGTTTTGTAATTGTTCCATTTTTTATAATAAAAGAAGACTTTGGAGGCTTAGGATCTTGTAAATGGTGTAGTTTTCTGGACTCTTCATGAGGTTGCCTTGTGTTTTCATTTCATTGCTTTAAGTTTGTAGCTTATGCCTTAATATGGACATTGTTGTCCAAAGGAGAAGATTAGCAATTGCTTGTCATCTTCTTGTTAGTTTACATTCTTGGATTGAATATTACATACATTTCTCAGTTGAATAGCATGTTTGCTTCTTTCTGTTGATGTTTGATAGCATCGGATGTGCTATAGCCATGAAATTTGGTGGAGAGGAAAAGGCACATGAGATCTCCAAGACTCAGAAATCGTTTGACTCAATGCATGATTAGGCCGCTTCATACACATTGAGTTACGGTCGAGCTCACTTCGAGATATTTGCATTGGATGATTTATTTTTGGTCTGAGACATTCTTCCTATGATACATGACTACATGGATGTATTGATGTTGTTTGGCATCTTTGTTGATGAGATAAACACATTTCTATGTTGCCTTAGTATGAGATCTGCCATGATGTTTTGGATGAGAAGTATGTAGCTTTAAGCACGACCAAGGTTGAGTACGATGTTTCTAGCATGGTTAGCCATGAGGTAGAATGAAGAAGCTCTTTGGAGAGATGTTTGAGCAGGTTCTAGATATGACATGGATACATTGGGATGACAAAGAGTGGGAACCGATTGGTAGAGAATCTCGTATATAGATGAGACTGAGATACCTTCATATATTGAGACAGTGTTGTTGTACAAAACAAGCTTAGGCTTGTGGTTGATACCTCCTTGAGAGGGAGGATGACTATGGAGATTGTTGCTATTACGACATGATGATCAGGTTGATATCAAATGCGATCACGATGATATGTTTATGATCTACGAAGAGCATCGTTGATCAAGGACACTGAGCCAGCTCTGCCCACCCTTCTGTTTAAGCTCCCAAGATGTGAAATTAAGATGGAGGGATCTTGGGGTTGCAAGATCTTTGGACAATAGGGTATCACCACTATCTGTTACCTATAAGGTTGGAGATGTTACTCCCCTATCTTGGTCTTTGCAAAGTATACCCCAATTGGCATCATACCCACAAGTCGAGCTTGTTGGGATTGTCCCTCCATGTTTGGCCAACAGGTTGAAGAGGCTTGGGGGCATGTGGTCCTTACCTTTTGGTAAGTCTGGTATCTCGCCCAAGCTCGGATTATGATGTAGGAGTTCTACCACATGACACTTGAGGTTCGTTTTTGGGAAGATCGGTAGGAAATAGGATGGGTTAAGATGTGCTCCCCTATATCACCTATTACTCGATATGGGGTCGTAGATGTTTAACTCCCCCGTGAAATTTTGGGTTGAGATGTGCTCCCCGATGTGGTTCCAGGTTGAGATGTGCTCCCTAATGATATGCTCTCCGATGATGATGTGGGTAGTAGAATTGGCTCCCTGCTAATGTTTCATGGGTGGTAGCATTGGGCTCTTCGTTGGCAGAGATTTCGGGTGGTAGCAGTGGCCCCCCGATGAATAGAGAGTGGTAGCTTCATGGGGGCTTCACTGGCGGAGCAATACCATATCACGTGGGTTCATATTGGGGGATATATATTGAAGAAAAAATGATATATTATATTGGGGAATATATAGGGGGTACAGAGTTTTTATATTGGCAAGTATAAAAAATGGAGCTCAAATTTAACGAAAAAAATATAAAGGGGTATAAAAAATGTTAATGAAAAAAATAGTACCTACAATATCTAGTGAAAGTAGGGGATTTTAAATTGGGAAGGTGTATTGGGTTAGTATTGGTAGGGGGTTAAATAATGTGATTTTTAGAGATATTTTCCAATATGTAGTCAAATTAAGGGTATTGTTTAATATGTCAAGAACGCATGTGATATGTCAAAGGTTCATTGAGTAAAGCCCCCGTGGGTAGCTTAGGCTCCCCTCTAATGTCAAATTCTTCTTCTTTTAGATTCGATAATGTTCAACATATGAGTAGGTACAATCAAGCGATAAGCAGGATTAAGCAAGAGATTAATCGAGATGAACAATGACAATATGCAATGATGAGATTCTTGAGATTGGATATGATATGATGACATGTTGATCGATGGTCAGAGATTGTCAGGTGGAATTCTTCCTAGTTGAGAGGGAGTATTAAAATAGACAACTACGGTCAAATTCCACTTTGGGCAACTCATTTGATGGAGATGATAATTGCATTGAATTCCTCTTTTTGAGAGGACCAAAATCGACCTAAAGATCATATAATTTGGACAAGGGAAAGTATATTTTTGAATTATGAACCGACATGTGCATATTTGATCAGGTCGACCCTAAAGAGAATTGGTTACCCTTGGAAGGCTATAAATACAAGTGATCTTTACCTCATTTGGACATCATCATGGATCATTATTCTATTCTCTTTCTTATTTTTGGCTTACACAGGTTTGAGTCAGATCCACTGAGGAATAGGTTCTTACGAAGGTGAAATTGCAGGGTCTGAAGCTCACATCACTGTTTTAGGGTTTTGGACCTCAATCACAGGCACAACACAAAGAAATCTCGTCTATAGTCTCTTTTTGATTGACTCATGTGTGACTGAAACCTTTCATTCGCATGTACAACATGTCCTCCATGTGACTAACATCTAGGGTTTTTGAGTCACAGTCACATGCTTTCCAAAGGTTGATTTTGACTGCAGTCACTGACTTATAGGCTTAAGGGAGTGACTGGAACCTCCCAGTCGCACACAACTCCTTCATGCAATGGGGACCTAAATGTTGGTTTTTCAGTTGTCCAAAGTTTTTGCTCGTTGACCGCAAGGTTCGGCAGTTGACCGTAGACAGTGACAGTTCATCACAGGCTTCTAAATCAGGGTCTTGATTATAAGCATCATTGGATTCCTTTCATGGATGTTGTAGTTGTTTTTGTTGAATAGTTGTATGGATGAAAATATGGATCATTATACTTTATTTTGTTGAATCATTCAATGAAAATCTAATAAAATGACGAATTTGAAAGGGTTTTACCCATAGTGGGTTTTGCCATGGTCTCTGACCAATTTTGGTGTCTCTATGTGTGAATGTTTTTCTTCTATTGTTCATTTATGTTTCACTGCATTGATGATGATATTGTTCTTTCTACATAATTGCATATGTTGTTGAATAATGATGTAAATCTGAATAATGTTATGATGGTATGGGGGGAATTTAATGTGTAAATAAAGAAATGCAATTATCAAAGCAAAAAATAATATAGCCCTAAGAAAAATTAAAATCCCCAACTCATATGGTTTACACATTTTCCCTCGAAGGTATGGGTTCCCATGATATCATCAAAATAGACTAGCCCCCTCGGCCCTTTTGTGGAATTCTTGTCAATCACCACTTCTGAACATGCAACCCATGCATTAGTTATAATAATAACATCATAGAAAATAATCCATATTCCAACTCTTGCATGTCATCATAAGAACATAACATCATTGTTATCACAACATTCTAAATAGTGAAAATTGCATGCTTGTGCATGCCATAAAATCTACATGCAATAACCACATGTTTTACATTATCAACATATTGGTATCAAAAATATATTATGACATCACAAATATCAATATAACCTCATGCAACAACATCATAAATATGAGAATCATCTCAATTCTAGAGTAATACTACACTAGAAACACTTTTATTAATTTCATTCACTTATATAAACAATGAATACCAACAATGAAATGAGATTATGTAACATCCATCTAAGATCTAGGCTATCTCATTAATACTATTAGTGTCATTCTATAACTCTTTCAATTCATCACCTCCTCCCAAGTTGGTTATGGTTAATTCATCACCTCCTCCCAAGTTGGTTATGGTTACAAGCCCTATGGTTCATGACCTACATTCAAAAAATTTAAGTTCTTTCATTTTTTTCTCCATAAGTAATTTTATCAAATGTAAACTACAATATTGAGATTAATCTTAGAATGTTATATCTTATTTTTCCAAAATGTTAGTTATTAGCATTATTATTTCAATGTTGTACAATTTTCATCCTCCTATTTAAGATGAAATATCCTCAAAACAAGGTTATAACATCTTGACTTCTATTCTACAAAAACATTAAAAACATAGTTACTGATCAAACAAGAAATTTACATAGTACATTTTTTTTGAAGGTAACAAAAAAACCACCCGATTTTGAAAAGTGGTTTATTCAAAATAATTTTTTTTTTTCACATATTTTTGGCACTTCAAATTTTCTTATATATCAAGTGTGAACATTTGTTTTTTAATGTTAGTGATTTTCATGCTGATTTTGAAAAGTGTTGATGCAACATCAACCTCCTTTATAGATGGGGCTTATTTTTGACACTTTAAATTTTTTAATATATTAAATGTGTATTTTTTTTAAACGTTGATTATTTTACAATTTTTCAAGTTGTTTTATTTATCTTCTTGTTTTCTGATCTAAGATGTTTATTTTTTAAAGGTTTTCAAACATGTGTTTTTTGTTTTTATTTGCAATGCTTTTTTTATAATAAAATTTTTAATTTGTTTTCCAAAGTTTGAAAAAAATAATAACATTAATATTTTGAGATTAAGATTTTCTATATATTTATATATCGTTAATTAATTCTTCAATGCACATAAAATAATTGTCACTAAAAAATAACAATTTTAAACACACAAAAAATACTCATTTTGTATATAGATATAATTAAAAAATATGTATTTCGAGGCTTTTTCGCTAAAAATAACATGTTAAATAAAAGATTTATATGAATTGAATAAAAAAAATTCAAAAAATAACAATTTTTATGAAATTTATTTTCAAAGATGATGACATTTTAAGTTTTTTTTTTTCAAAAAATAATTATTCAAATAAGATTTAAAAAAAATAGAACATACATTAAAAAACATGTATATATATATAAAAATTAGAAACATTAAAAAAAATAAAGTAAATAAAAAAAATTGAAAACAATAAACAAAAATTAAAAGAAGAAAAAAAACATCAAAACAATTAATTTTTTTAATTAACTCAAAAAAAATAAAAAAATAAAATGAAAAAAAAAACATATAGAAAAACGAAATTTAAAACTAAAATAATAATTAAAAAATATATATATATATAAATTATAAATAATAATTAAAAAAAAACACAAAAAAAAAACTATTAAAACAACACTAATATATATATATATATATATATATATATATATATATATAACAAAACATTAAAAAAACATTAAAATTAATAAAAAAATCGGAAATGGGGGTCGAGCAGCGCCCCACCTACCCAAGGGGGGCCACGGGGCCTGGCCTTGGGCGGGCTGGGAGCTGCTCATAGCTCGCCTAGGGCCAAGCTCGAATCAACTTCCCTGCCCATGGGGTTGCAGGGCCTGGCCTGGCAAGCTGGGCGCTGCTCGTAGCTCGCCTAGGGCCAAGCTCGAATCAACTTCCCCTGCCCATGGGGCCACAGGGCCTGGCCTTGCGTAGGCAGGGAGTTGCAGAGCCTAAATTTAATGATTTTTTTAATTAATATTTTTAACTTTTTTCATATATATATATATATATAATATATATATATATATATTAAATGTTATATTTACTTAACTAATGTATTAATGTTTTTTATAAGTTTTGGTCGTTTTTTTTTCTTTTTTCTTTTTTTTTTTAAATTTCACTGTATTTTTTCGAACATTTAATGTTACTATTTTTTTAAGGTTTTTACTTTAAATCTTGTTTGAATAATTTTCTTGGAAAAAAATACTAATAAAAAAATTCGAAAATGGTGGCAGAGCAGCGCCCCACCCATCCAAGGGGGGGCCACGGGGCCTTGCCTTGGGAGGGCAAGGAGTTGCCCGCAACTCCTAGCTTGCTTAGGGCCAGGCCTGAATCGACTTACCCACCCATGGGGCCACAGGGCTTGGCCTTGGGCGGGCGAGGACCTGTTGAGCCTA
>APFE030452168.1:154500-193793 GCA_000404065.3 Pinus taeda | reverse complement strand
TATAGGTGGAAGAGGTCGAGTTATCCACGTGAGATGCATATAAATAAATATTAATTCTATTATCTAATTGCTTATTTATGTTTTTGTACTATGCTTATTTTATTTTTACTATATTTATTTTTATATATATAAGACGATATATTATTAATTATTTTTTTTTCATTTTTTATTTATCTTTCATTTCACTTTTATCTTATGTCTTCATAATCATTACATTTATCCTTTATATTGTAGGTAATTCTTATATTTTTCTTCATAATTTCCTATCTTCTTACTTTATTATCTCTATTCTCACTCTACACCTCCTAAAAATTATTCTTTATTTTACTTTCCATTTTTATCTTTTTCAACTGATATGTTCTTTTTACTTTATCGTCTTTACCTATACTTATATCAATCTCGGCTTCATTATATTTCTTTTTATTTCTATCCTCAGTGTGTTACTGTTTATGTTTTATTTTTTTATGTTATTTACTTATTCCGTATTTCATTTTATTTTATTGTTCTTATTATTTACTTTTATTGTTTTTACCTTTTATTTTATTACACCACTTCTATCTTTTTACGTTTTTTTTTACTCTTTTCGATTCGTACTTTATTTTCCTTTGTTGTTACGCCCCCTTCTCCACGCGGTTGGGATTTGGAAACACAAACAGACGAACCTATTTTTTCCATAT
Organism: Pinus taeda; assembly: GCA_000404065.3. Lineage (NCBI taxonomy): Eukaryota > Viridiplantae > Streptophyta > Pinopsida > Pinales > Pinaceae > Pinus > Pinus taeda. Next base: position 193,116 of record APFE030452168.1, on the reverse strand, counting down.
TCTTTTACTTTGTATTTACATTACCTTTTACCTTTTTATTATTTTCTTAATTATGTCTTTTACCTATCTTTCCTCTTCTTTCTCCATTTTTTTTCTAATCACTTTAAGGCATTCTTTTTCTATCTCCATATTGTCTTCTTATTACTTTTCTATATATTTTGTATGGCTCTTCTTTAATTTTTGTACTTCTTCATTCTATATATATATTCAATACAACAATATGAAAAAAAAAATAAAAACATCCGAGACGTGAAAAAATAAAACTAACTAAAATATGGTTTAAAAATAATTTATAGCTAGCAATATTGATTTTGTAAATATAAGAATATTTTAAAATTTATGAAGTTTCGCTCTACTATGTTTGGACACATCAGAGACTTGAAAAAAAAAAATTAATAAATTAGTAAAAGAAAATTAATAAATTAGTAAAAGAAAGTGCACTCAATCAAACAAACAAAGAAAATAGCAACCTTCACACGATCATCAAAATGGAAATCCTGATTTTTCGCTAACAACACTTCAAGATTTATAAAATGTTAAATGTGTATGTGATTAAATTCTACAACACTTCAAGATTTATAAAATGTTAAATAAAGTAGTTCTACATTTAATAACCAATCGGAAAAATATACCACATACTCAAGCAAAACCATTCACTATTTATTCTTAATTTCCCTGTGAAACAACCAAAACACTAACATAACCAAAATTTTATCATAATATAAAAGGAATAAGTATACCTTGTTCATGGTTTCCAGAATAGGTAATGTGTATGTAGTAACACTAGTTCTACAATGAATGAAACATTAAATATTAAGTTGACCAACCCTGCACGTGTAGGGACTTACTATATATTTTTTTTAAATACTAAAAATACAACTATATTAAGAAAATAGCATTGGAACTTAAAAATTATTAAACATTATATAAAACTTTCCTGAATTTCACTTCATTGAACATATCATCTAATTTACATGTTACTAACTAAAATCATAATGAAGTCATACAAAAGAATATTATAACAATATAGGTATGGTTCACCACGAGACGAAATTCAAACTTGACTTGCCGCTATTTGCCCTCCTTTGTTGTCAGTGGTCTCCAAGTGTGAATGTTGACGTGCTTAATCTGAATGCAATGACCCACCAGTTGATCTCCCAACCGACTCCTTGGGTACTCTTCTTCCCTGCGGACCCCGAGCTGCAATGGGGTTGTACAACGAAGGAATGTATTAGTTAGTAAATGAGAGCACTCCTTGGCTCAAGAGTCCCCTCTCTAAAAGTCTTCTACCTCACCAAACTCATTATAGCTAGTAGTCACTACTCTAACATAGTCTCATCCATCCAACAATAAGGTAAAGAAAAAGTCATTTCTCCCATGTCCTGCCCCTTCTTTTATATAAGTCCTCATAAGTGATGTTGTAACTTTTTTTGGCACACTAAAAATAAAAATAAAATAATCAGTAAAAACAACTTAAAATGTTGAAAAATATATTTATTAGGCTTTTAAATGATTTATTTCTTTTATATACTAATTTTGATTAAAATATATTATTTTATAAAAATACAATTATATTTTTTATGGAAATATTTGTTTTAAATTAAAATTATATTATAAAATTTTAAATTTTAAGCATAATCAAACCAAGCATTTGAAATTTATGAAGAACGGTCTCCATTCATTTCGGACCCCCCAAGGTCATTTGAGCTTTAACAGCTTGTGGGGGAGGCCGGGGAGGAGGGGGAAGGTCCGAAATTAGTTGTTTAACAAAACAACTCTTGGGCACCTGGCATCATATGGAGTAGTTTGCACCCCTCATGAGTGAAACGGCAAACCAGCCGGGACCCCTTTGAAAATCTGCTCATGGTTTTCAATAGCAACGAAAAGAATTGGTTGTTGTAGGATTATCTCCGCATTTAATATAGCACCTTGTGACAGGTCTAACACTCTCTGCACCTCTTGATACTTCGACCCTCTCTGGAAGCTCAAGAAAAGAGGGTGCTGTCATGTGGTTCCCTCTGCATATTCATGTATGTGTATTGAAGCAGTGAACAATATAGCACCCAACCATATAATTGCATTCGAGGAAGCTACAGGATTATTTTTCAGGATCCAAAGTATGCCCAGGCATTCATCCTCAAAGCCACTGCCATATTTCTTCTTCTTCTCATCATGGTTGACCATTGATGTGTTATATGAGGAAGAAAATGGATTTGATGGTTAAATAATTTTTTTTACTGTATACTTCATTTAAAAACGCAGTATCTTTAGTGGGTGATTTTCAGGCTCATTTTTTTGGGCAAACAAAGATGAATTTCTCAATTCCGAGACATGGGTTTTTTGCAGGATGGTCCCAATTTAGTTTAGCATGGAATATTTTGTGGAGATTGTGATCAAATAGAGATATTTTGCTAGTTTTTTGTTAGGAATATGTTCAGTGCCGTTTTCTGCAAAACTATATGTCATGTTTGCTCTGTGTAATCACCTTTGCAGGCTTGATAAGGAGATGAAGGATGATTTCTCTGGAGCATATGTCAAAGCTATTTGCACTGAAGCAAGGTTACTTTCTTTAAGAGAGCCATATGGAGCTAGTCATGCTCTGGATGTTCTAGATTTTAGTCCTGTAAATGAAAAGCCTGATGTACCCTATTAGAGTTGTTAAATCAACTAACGCAAGAGGCGATGTTAAGGTCGCCTTTACTTTCAGTGCAATAGCTTTCAGTGCAATAGCAAGAAAATCATGACGGAGATTCAATTATAAAAGGTGATTGGACAATTTCTTCAATGAGCACTACAACTTTTAAGATAAAATGAAGAAATATCAGTGTATGTTTTTAAGGCTCTGAAGGAGGAGGATCCATATGGTCCTTTTATAGTGCAAAATTTTGAAGGAAAGGCTAAATTGTATATCAATGAATAACAAGAGGTGCTCCTAGAGACGCTTTGGAAAGTTGATATATGCGCAATATATGGTTGTTATTATCAATATTGGTCTTTACTAGATTTGGATTGAATATTCTAATATTAGTACAAACTTGGGTGCCAATATGTCAAAGTTACTTCTTAAAGAAGAGACCAGCGTTGTTTCTCAAGGAAGATGATGCATAGGTACATCGACAGTTAAAGAGACCATATGGATAGACTGGATTGCATATCCTCACTATCAAGCACCTGAAAAATTTGCTCCTTTTAGTTGGACGGGCCTTAAAAACGGTTAGATATGTACATCAAGATTTTATTCTAAGCAGAGTTGTATCTAATGTGGAAATTTATCAAATCTCTAATTTTTATTATGTAAAAGATTGACTTTTAAACTCAGTGAACAGTGGCAAATGCATTTTCAGATTCTGAGGGCAGTTATGCAGGGAGCAGCAGGTAGCAAGGATGAGTTAGCAAGCATATTCGAAAGCCTTCCAAATCTCTTAATTTAATCTTCTTCTCCTCCCATATGTCAGCACACATTTCCTTGTAATCTAAAATAGGACGGATAAGCTTGTACATTTTTTTAGTTAATAGGTGTTAGGTTAATTATCAGATTAGTAGGAAATTGTTTAATTATATTAAATAGTTAGGCCTGCGAGCTTTTTAATATATATTAGAAATTTAGAAACAGTTAAGAGGTTGCAGATTTCAAGGAGAGTCCATCCGAGACTGTATTTAGTTTAATCATTTTAGATAGCTTGGTTAAGATTTTGTTTTATTTTCCTAAAATCTAGCAACAGCCAGCTTATTGTAATATCTATATATTTGATCATTTTCAATAATGAGAGTGTGGGCTTTTGATGTCAAGACTCTTCACTCTATAATAAACCTTTTGTTGTAGTATTTCTAATGAAAGCCTTACGGCTCTAGTTTTGACAGAAATTTTTGCTTAGAGTATGTTTTTCCAGTTTCTCATATCTTATTTCTACACATGTTAAAAGTGTTTATAGGAAGGTCTGCAAAATCATTATCTTTAGAAAGAGATTTGTTTATTGGACTATTTGTTCATCATAACTCCTCTTTAACTAGTTTTGATTTGAGCTTTCTGACAGCCATTAAAAGAGATTAACTTATTAGACTATTTTCTGAAATAGCTCCTCTTAGAATTGGTTTCAGTCTGGCCTTATTTTTCCTTTTAAATCTATTTTGTTGGGTTGTAGAAATCTTCTACACACATCCAAATATTCCTAGTTGTTAAGTAATTAGTCTGGCTACACAATTATTAGGAATCTCCTTACATTCTTCAGTCAAATTCTTATACAAATCAAGTTGTTATGTCAAGCTGGAAGCTGACACTTTCAAAGGGAACCCTATGAGAGAGCCTTTAAATCGTAAATAGGAATTGTCATTGATCGTCTACCACCCCCAATTAAAACCATAAATTTGGCCATTGTGCTTCAAAGGCTGTTGTTCAGTGACAGGTGAACAACATTAAATAAAGCCTTGTAACAACTGAGGGATCCCCCTCTGGTTCAAGGGTCAGCTTGAACCTAAAGGCTGATTGAGTTGGTTTCCTGGCGTAGTTTTTGCAGCCAAGGACTACTTACGGGAAACAGGTACAACATTTGGCGCCATTGTCGAGGAGCAAAGTAACGAAGATATTTTTCCCCAGAGTACGATAAAGTTTAGATACATTTCTTGCTGGTGAACAAGGAATAGGCACTACGGTTTGTTGCATTATTTCCACCTGGTGACTCCACTTTGTCGGATGGCAATTCCACTGGGAAACCGATCCCACTGTTTTGAAATTTCAGTTGCCTTTAATGCTATGCAAGGTTCATTGATACTTGCAGTCATCAGTATATGTATCTCCCTCTCAGCCTTGATCATAAATCTAAAATGTCAGCAGAGGATGCAACTTTTAAAGTACACCTGTGAGTATAAGTTTTCCATGGGATTTTATGTTCATATTGTATATATTATTCAGATTTTCAGCTGATGGCAATGTGGTTTGTCAATAGATCCACTCTGCACTTGGTTACATTGGAAAACATATTTCACCTAATAGTGTAACGTTTCCAGTTCAATTAGATAGAAGTGTGGGGATTGAATAGATATTCAGAGTTTCAGTATGCAGTAAATTAGCATGTTCATTATTTATGAATGGTGTGATACATCAGTTTATATTTTCAGTCTAGAATTTTTCAGTTTTCAGTATGAAAGAGTATCTGGATTAGTGTTGCCATATGGTTTCATTTCACAGTTGCAGGTTGCAGTCTGCACTAGCAGGCTATTCAAATGACAGGGTTGATCCGTGAGAGTTGATTATGGCAAATGATGGTTAATGATCAGGTTTACAGTATGACTCCATGCCCAACACTAAAAGGCAATTGATTTGCTTGTTCTCTGCATCCCACAAGGGGAAGCAGCCCCCATTGGAGCCAATGTTGTAACATTTTTTGGCACATCAAAAATTAAAAAATAATCAGTGAAAATTTTTCAATTCCTTACTAAGCTTAAAATGCTGAAAGATATATTTATTATGCTTTTAAATGGTTTATTTCTTTTATATACTAATTTTGATTTAAAAATATTATTTTATAGAAATATAATTATATTTTTATGGAAATATTTGTTTTTAAATTAAAATTATATTATAAAATAATAATTTTAAGCCTAAGTCAAACCAAGCATTTGAAATTTATGAAGAATGGTCTCCATTCATTTCGAACCCCCAAAGGTCATTCGAGCTTTAACAGTTGGGGGGGAGGTGTCCAAAATTAGTTGTTTAGAAAAACAACTCTTTGGCACGTGGCATCATATGGAGTATTTCGCACCCCCCATGAGCGAAACCGCAAACCAGTAGGGACCCCCTCCGAATTTTTGCTCATGGTTTTCAATAACAGCGAAAAGAATTGGTTGCTGCAGGATTATCTCCACGTTTAATATAGCACCTTGTGATAGGTCTAACACTCTCTACACCTCTTGATACTTCGACCCTATCTGGAAGCTCAAGAAAAGAGGGTGCGGTCATGTAGTTCCCTTTGCATATGCATGTCTGTGTATTGAAGCAGTGAACACCAGATCACCCAACCATATAATTGCACTCATTGAAGCTACAGGATTATTTTTCAGGATCCAAAGTATGCCCAGGAATTCATCCTCAAAGCCACTGCCATTTTTCTTCTTCTTCTTGTCATGGCTGACCATTGATGTGTTATATGAGGACAGAAAATGGATTTGATGGTTAAAGAAATCTTTTACTGTATACTTCATTTAAAAACGCAATATCTTCAGTAGGTGATTTTTAGGCTCATTTTTTGGGCAAACAAAGATGAATTTCTCAATTCCGAGACATGGGTTCTTTGCAAGATGGTCCCAATTTAGTTAAGCGTAGAATATTTTGCAGAAATTGATTTAGTTAAGCGTAGAATATTTTGCAGAAATTGTAATCAAATAGAGATATTTTGCTAGTTTTCTGTAAGGCATATGTTCAATGTCGTTTTCTGCAAAACTATATGTCATGTTTCCTTTGTGTAATCACCTTTGCAGGCTTGATAAGGAGATGAAGGATGATTTCTCTGAAGCAGATGTCAAAGCTATTTTCACTAAAGCATGGTTAATTTCTTTAAGAGAAAGTTGTATAGAGCTATCGTGCTCTGGATGTTCTAGATTTCAGTCTTGTAAATGAAAAGCCCAATGTACCCTGTTAGAGTTGTTAAATCAACTGATGCAAGAGGCGATGTTAAGGTCGCCTTTACTTTCAGTCCAATAGCAAGAAAATCATGATGGAGATTTAATTATAAAAGGTGATTGGGAATTTTTCTCAATGAGCACAACTTTTAAGAGAAAATGAAGAAATATCTGTGTATTTTTTTAAGGCCCTGAAGGAGGCGGATCCATGTAGTCCTTTTATAGTGCAAAATTTTGAAGGAAAGGCTAAATTGTATATCAATGAATAATAAGAGGTGCTCCTAGAGACACTTTGGAAAGTTGATAGTTGTCATTATCAAGACTGGTATTTACTAGATTTGGATTGAATATTCTAATATTCATACAGATTACTTCATTAAAGAAGAGACAAGCCTTGTTTCTCAAGGAAGATGATGCAAAGGTACATCAATATTCTAATATTCATACGGATTACTTCATTAAAGAAGAGACAAGCCTTGTTTCTCAAGGAAGATGATGCAAAGGTACATCAACAGTTAAAGAGACCATACTGATAGATTGGGTTGCATATCCTCACTATCAAGCACCTGAAAAATTTGCTCCTTTTAGTTGGATGCTTGGGCCTTAAAAACGGTTAGATATGTATATCAAGATTTTCTTCTAAGCAAAATTGTATTTAATGTTGAAAGTCTATAAAATATTTGATTTTTATTATGTAAAAGATTGACTTTTAAACTTAGAGAACAGTGGCAAATGCATTTCCAGATTCTGAGGGCATTTATGCAGGTAGCAGCAAGTGGAAAGGAGGAGTCATCAAGCAGATTCGAAAGCCTTCCAAATCTCTTAATTTAATCTTCTTCTCCTCCCCGATGTCAGCACACGTTTCCTTGTAATCTAAAATAGGACGGATAAGCTCATATATTTTTTTAGTTAATAGTTGTTAGGTTAATTATCAGATTAGTAGGAAATTGTTTAATTATATTAAATAGTTAGGCCTACGAGCCTTTTTAATATATTTAGAAATTTAGAAACAGTTAAGAGGTTGCAGATTTCAAGGAGAGTCCATCCATGATTGTTTTTAATTCAATCATTTTAGATAGTTTGGTTAGGATTTTGTTTTATTTTCCTAAAAGCTAGCAACAATCAACTTATTATATTCTCTATATATTTGATCATTTGCAATAATAAGAGTGTGGGATTTTGATGCCAAGAATTTTCACTCTGTAATAAAGCTTATGTTGTAGTATTTCTAATGAAAGTCTTACAGCTTTAGTTTTGACATAATTTTGTGCTTCGAGTATGTTTTTCCAGTTTTTCATATCTTATTTCTACACATGATAAAAGTGTTTATAGGAAGGTCTGCAAAATCATTATCTTTAGAAAAAGATTTGTTTATTGGACTGTTTGTTCATCATAACTCCTCTTTAACTTGTTTTTATTTGAGATTTTTGACAACCATTAAAAGAGATTAACTTATTAGACTATTTGTCTGAAATAGCTCCTCTTAGAATTGGTTTCAGTCTGGCCTTATGTTTCCTATTAAATCTATTTTGTTGGCCTATAGAAATCTTCTACACGCATCCAAATCTTCCTAGTTGTTAAGTAATTAGTCTGGCTACACAATTATTAGGAATCACCTTACATTCTTTAGTCAAATTCTTATACAAATCAAGTCGTTCTGTCAAGCTGGAAGTTGGCACTTTCAAAGGGAACCCTGTGAGAGAGCCTTTAAATCATAAATAGGAATTGTCATTGATCGTCTACCACCCCCAATTAAAAACAATAAATCTAGCCATTGTGCTTCAAAGGTTGTTTTTCAGTGACAGGTGAACAACATTAAATAAAGCCTCATAACAACTGAGGGAGCCCCCCTAGTTCAAGGGCCAGCTTGAACCTAAAGGTTGGTTGAGTTGGTTTCCTGGCGTAGTTTTTGCAGCCAAGGACTACTTACGGGAAACAGGTACAATAGGTGACACTTGGAATTTCATGCATAATTAACTATTTTTTATAATCCAATAGTTTGTTATGAAACCAGCTCACAAAAAGATAGAAAAGATAGATCAATGCCTTAAAAATAGGCTTCTTCGAGGGGGCAACCTCCTTTACTTTACACAAATGAACAATTCTTGGATGATACAAATGAAAAGACCTCCTTTCTATATATAGGAGTCTAAGGGGTCATAATATAATCAGAACTGGCATAACAATAATAATGTAAGGGCACAATAATAACAATAGTGGGCTTCTATGGGGCACAATAATAACAATATGGGGACTACATGGGCACAACAATATAATAAGGCAGATGTACTAATAACAATAAGGGGTTACACTAGTAGTATAGGAACCTAACATAGTTTGATTATTCACCCACCCATGTGTCACTCTCTCATCAAGGATCTCTAAAATTATTTACTTAAATTTTAATTTAAAAATAATATTTTTCCTCACCTCAACAAGATTCTTATTTCTTCTCCTAGTTGTCTCTTGATCCCCCTTTTTACTCAATTTGTTTTCATTACTAAATTCAATTGATAAGTTAAGATTTGATCCCCTATCTACCCCCTAATTTAAGAAAGTTATCTCTTAGATGGATATTCTTATGTTGGTCGTTGCCACATGGAGATTCACTAATTTCTCTCAAATTTAATTTATTAATCTTATTTTAATTCACCATCCTCTTCTCTTAATTAGCTTTAATTATTTTATGATTAATATTTATCCTTACATTTATGTCTCTCTTTCCCCATTTTACCTAATGAAACTACATTATCTACCTAATATATTCCAACATGGGAAGGGTGGAGTTTTTAAGGTAAAATATTTTATTTCTTCATATGATCCTTTTAACCCGAGTTTTATTCTTGATTTAATTACCTTGGTTTCTAACATCATTTACCCTTGATGTTAATTTACTTGGTTTTCATATCTTTATTATATTTATTAATTTATTTATTTTTAATGATTCCAAGGGTGCCATGTTTGGTCGTTCCCTTCAAGAACTTCCTTTGAAGTTCCAAGGGTGTCATGCCTAACAGTTTATTTGTGATGCCAAGGGTACCAAGTTGGTCGTGCCCTCAAGAAATTCCCTTGAAGTTCCAAGGGTACCACGCCACTTTCCCTTCAAGCATTTAGTGGCTACGAGGGGAAAGTATAGGTGCAATGACAGAGACCACTATCATTACTTATGTTGCCTGCTATAGTGAGACTATTGGTGTCAGGGATCAAGGAATCTGCCTTGATGCGCCCCCCTGGTAAAATCCTCATGAGCAACCCAAATTTGGGACTTTTCCTCATGACATTGTGATATTCAAGGCGAAGGTGTTTCAACCTTTCTAGCCCAAGCCACGACGGGAGTGCTGGTGGGTGAGATCAAGGACACTGCTCCACCCCTCCCATGCAGTTCCATCCAATTGTACAACCCCATCACCCATATGTGATTCATTCGGCCAAGCAACTAATATGTGCCTGCAACCACTAACATATCATCAAAATATAGATAAACATATATAGCAGGTTTCAAAATTGACTTAGAATTTCAAAGATAAAATAATATAAATCTTCATCAAACCAGGTGTCGTCAACTCGTCATATGCGAGTGCCTTTGGTGGTTTCCTGCCATACTCAATAATCATCAGCAACAAGGTTTCTCAGTGTTAGTCATTGTCCTAATAGCATCATCAACATCACCTAGTCATTCACATCATTGTTCATTGTGAACCGGAACTAATGCAAGTAGGTAACATAGGGGACACATTCATCATGGTTATCATCGTCATAGCATCAATGGAAACATACATATCCATCAAAGCTATCAACATCGTAACATCAATAGAGAGCATACCTATCCTTTACCGCTATCATCATCATAAATTCAATAGAGAGAAAACATAACCATTTATGCTACAATCATAATAATATCAATATAGAACATGCATAACCATTAATGCTACAATCATCATTATACCAATAGATAACATACATAACCATTAATGTTATCTTCATCATAATATCAATGGAGAACATACATAAACTTCACAACCACTAATAATAGAGTCATGTGTCCGGATCCTCAACCTGAGGTCCTCAAAGAATAATGTGTGGGCCTTAGGGCTAAATAAATGTTAATGTCATATCATTGTTAGTCAACTACAGCGGGGCACTACATACACCCCCTCTTAATAATAGACTTCGTCTCTAAGTCCTTGGAATAGGTAAGGAAAACAGTGACGCATCTTCTTGACGTCCTCCCAAGTAGCTGAACTGGGACTATAATTATCCCACTAGACCTTAACCTGGTCCACTAACTGTCATTTAAGCTGCAAAGTTCGTTGATCCAGTATGCAAACTAGTTCGGCCACTACTATTCCTTTTATGTAAGTGATATCAAAATCGTATTCATTAATTAGCTCACACCATCGTCTTTGTCTTGCATTTAAGTGGTCTTGAGTGAATATGTGTTGTAGCCCACAATGGTCAGTCCTAAGATCAAACTTTCTTCCTAGAAGGTAGTGTCTCCAAACCTTTAGTGCATAAACAATTGTTGCCATTTCTAGATCATGGGTTGCGTAGTTTTCTTTGTGGGTTCTAAGTTTCCTTGATGCATAAGCTATTACTCTTCCTTCTTGCATCAACACATAACCCTCCCTTCCTTGGATTAACAACAACAGCAATAGGATTACCCATGGTGATCGTGGTTAATGGAAAAATATCATCATTGGCTATGCTTCCAGGTTGCAATTTGCCTTTACATTGCCAGAGTTTCCATGTAGAGGATTTTAGGAGGTTTCAATCGGCTACTTGGAGAAGAGTTGTACACGAAGGCCACAAGACTATGCTTGGAGGCAACAAAGAGACTATTGGCCTTTGTGTCATTCGTTTTGACACAGTGAATCATTCTTTTTTCCCCTCAAATTGTTCCTTATTTTCTAAAAAGAAAATCTTCGACAATCAAAAGTGAAAGTTGGAGCACATTACTCATATTCAACATCTGATGCTTTTGAATACCAAGGTGAATTAGGTTACCATCCTCTCAAAGAAGTGAATGAGTGTGAAAAACCTAGTAGAGGAGACTTGAGATTGATGGATGTTGAAATTTGATAGAACCACTGTCAAGGCCAATCATAGAGTAATTGTTCTCCTTTCAAGCATGGTACATAGTGAACCACATAAGAACATTTCCAGGATTGAGTTGTTGTATATTGTTGATGATTATGGAGGTCTCTGATATGTTTTATTACAAATGCTTTGCGTATTTTTGTTGCAACATTTATACCTACTTTACAATGTTTTTTGGCATTTGTGTTTTCTAATGTTCAAATGAACTTACTCTTCTGACATAAAGTGTTACAGACATCTATATTGAGCTTGATAATAATGAGAATATTTTAGGAAGCTCCAGGGCGAGCAACCCTGTGGTGCGAGAACTTGTGCAATTCTTTCCAAGTTCCCTCTATATTGGCTACTTGTGTTCTTCAAATGATTTGATCTTTTTGTCTATAAAGTTCCATGGACAATGTTGTCAAACTTGATTTGCAATGTGGCCAGAGTTTTTTCATAGGACTGGATGTGGATGATATTCATAGATATGGAGAATAGGATATTGTTGCCATTGAAGATCACAATAAGATTAACAATGAAGACATTGGTGGCATTGACAATAAGGATGACGAAGAGGAAAGGAATTCTATTAGTAGTGGAGATGGTTCAAGTATTTCCGAGTCCTCAAGGGATTGGGAAAAACAAGATACTACAAACAATGTTCATCCTATTAACTCTGCATAAAATATAGCCAAGGTGGTGTCTACAAACTACTTTGTAAACATGGATAAGTTGTCAAATGGTATTATCCATTATTGGACTTCTAAGACCTGCTTATGTGGAGGAAGAGTCTTATTTACGGAATTTTTTATATAGCCCATCCTACTCAAGTGTAGATGACAATTATACAGTAGAAGACGAGATTAGTAATGGATCTGGTGAACCAATCTCACCGTATGATGTTGTGAGAGACTCAAGACCAATAGAAATTGCAAGTATTTTTGAATTGGAGAATATGTTTCATTCAATAGATTTGGCTGTGACAGATTCTAGCCTGTGTGATGAACTGTTCACAGAGTCCTCTATTCCACAGGACAATGATCCCGACTTAGTGTCCATGATGTTACTTGAGGATGGTATTCCTTGGGAACTTGGATCAGAAGAATATGGTATGAACTCATCAATATACAAGCTTAATATTCTTAACATTCAGCTAGTTTATGTTTATGGTAATTATTCAATTGTCAGCCTGGAAAATTTTCAACACACAGAGCCAGATATTCTTGTATATTCTACTACAGAAATTATAGATCGTGTAGATAATGGTGGGGGGAAAGCAAAATGTGCTCTTAGATCTCTGTTGTGGAAGAGGAAAGGCCTTCATGTTGAGGAGGCATTTCTCATTGGAGTGGACATAAGAGTTCACTATGGAGTTGAAGTCCACATAGTCCGAATTGCATTTCACTGCCAAGTATGAAGTACTGTATTTTTGTCAATGAATAAGAACCTCTATAGTAAATAGGATTCAATATACACAAGAAATCTTAATTCCTATGATTTGGTTGAAAGAAAACATGGACTTCTCTTATTTATAGAATAACTGCTCTGAGCAAAATTATTATTGTTCACAAATAATTCGAGTGATGGTTACTAGTCTAGCTATTCACTTTATACTGAGACCTAGTATAACCCTTGGTTGTAGAGTTTTGAGATCAACAAACGAAAGATTTGATAATGTGGATGATGATTCCTAGTCTAGCTATTTACTTTATACTCTAGTGTAACTCTTGGTTGTATAATTTTGAGATCATCGTCAACAAAAAAACAAATTCCAAGCAAAATTGATGTAGGATATGAATCATGATTTCAATGTTCTAGCATATACTTACAGCCATTCCAGTCTAACAATCCACTTTCATGTTGAACACAAAAGTCATCTTACCTCATTTTGACAAATGATTTAATGGCAGCAAATAGGATACATGGATCAAGAGAATGAAGTATATTTCAGGACCTAACAAGATCTGCAAAAGATCATGATTGTTGATGTTCACTTGGATAGTCAAGCACTCACATGCTAGGCATCCCATTTTCATTTGTTTGCTACCACAAGTCAACAAACTATATAATAATGGAACGACTTCAAAGTAGTTTTTCTGAAGCAAATATACGCCCTTGGTTACAAGGACTCCATGTTAGCACAATGGTTGTAGTTTTGACATGTAGCAAGTCAATCTGTGCAACAATACATTGACTCATTGAACCAACTATCCATCTAACTAAAGGTACAAGGCCCAGAAGAGACTCTATAAAATTAATTTCTTTCTTATTTCCTCATTTCAAAAGAAAATTAGAGATATTTGATGTCACTTGGTTGGAGCATGCCTTGAAATTGATTTAAATTATAAGCCAAGATGTAAAAGGGATCTCGGAAGTCTATTCACCAATCATCAACCATCACAAAAAGATCCCTACATGAATATGTTTCTTCTCTTCACCCTCTTCTACCTCTTCACAAAGAATGCACACAATAGCAGTGGCCAAATTAAGGGCTAGCCCATTCCATTTCTAGCAATGGGCAGAAGAAATATTGTTGTTATCACAAGAAACTTGGTCATTTATTTTTTTGTTTTAATAAATGTAAAAACCAAAAATATCCTCTGATACCACCTCTATCTCTTTAATTTCTTCCCCTTGTTGCCACGTCTAGCTTTGTTGCTTAAACCATTGATACTTGAACTGATGTTTCTCATCTTGTTGCTGGGGGTTTCTCGTCCTTGCTCTGAGTAAGAAGGTAATGTTGCTTTCGCGGCTTCAATGAAATCTGGAACTAGAGGATATCAAACTATGGCGATATGCAGCGGCCTTTGCTAGTGCCTTTAGAGTGCTTATACTTTTTATTCTGAATATTATTACTGCATTTAGAGTGCTTATACTTATTAGTGCTTATTATGTCAATATATTTATGGATCAATGCTATAATATTATTAGATTAAGCAAAGACATGAAACTCATAACGAATTCTGTGGGTCAATTTGAAAAATCTAGGCATCTTTTGAGGGTTGCCCACTCTTTTGGTGTAGATACCATCGATATCAGCCACCCACCCTTAGATGATAGCAAAAGGCCCAAAAAATTAAAGTAAACACTCATGGATTTGTTTTACGGACAGTGTATAAGGAAAACACTCATGGATTCGTTTCAGGGATGGAGTGTATAAGGAAAACACTCATGGATTTGTTTCAGGACAGAGTGTATATGTGGGGCATTGGATAAAATTTTTTCCAGTAAATCTAAATTAAAGAAACTATAACACTCAAAATCTATTTCAAACAATAAAAAAAAAAAATGGATGATAATTAGAGCATTGAATTGGAGAGGAAAAGGGCTCAAAGAAACTTAAACAAATATGATATCTATCTGATGGAGAAACAACAGCTACCAAAAGGTTATGAATCTTAAGTATTGTTGATCACTTGAAATCGTTGTTACCTAGCCCGCCCAACCCCATACAGTAATTTTTTCTTTATGTGGTTACAAATTAATATCAGAAAATCACAAATCAGAACTCAAATTTTAATTGACAAAGTGATTTGAAAAATGCAACCAAAAAACTCGATTTATTAGGATGAAAATGAAAACGATGACAAATTTTAACATACTAGTCCCTCATCGAATCAACGTCTTGTTTCTTAGCATAAAAAATTTCTCTGCCTTGGTCCATCGATCCTGGCATCTCGTTTCATACTGTGTCAATTATCTCACCCTCACATAGACACAATCACGCTCTCATGCAAAGACACCACAACATTAAAAACCACAAATAAACAAAGACACATACATAAACACATATTGAATAGAGACTACATGTGACATAAATAGAGTGCTCCAGAGCACAAACTTCACAAAGTCATTAAGAGCCTGCCTATGAGACAGACAGCTAGCGGAAAGAAGTCAAGACGTAAAGAGATGTGTGAATTCGTACTTGCCTTAGCATACAAACTAAATTGATGGGGTTAAGGGAATAAAAATATATGTTAAAAATTCACAATTCAGTTGAGATACTATTTTCTTCAATCTGAAAATTTCGTTTACGAGCAGACTTCTTTATATGCTATTCGTACTTCTAATTGTTTTCAAACTTCATAACTTCATATATGTAAAGCTTCATATAGATCAAACTCTTCATGATCACTGGAACCTTGATACATTTGTATTATTTTTTTGGTCCTTCTCATAGAAGACTATGTTAAGAGGAAGATGCTCAGAAAATTATTTTATCCATTCAATCATGCTCTCAACCTTCAAACTAATCATAAAGGAGACAAGAATAATCACATTTTTCAGCGACTGTGTGATGTCCTTGCTGGTCACAGAACACAATAAGAGGTTATTGCAACAACACATTGACCCTAGCGAATCCTCCAGCAAAAAATCGAAATTCGAGATAAAAAAACGGATAGATATAGGTCTAGCAAACCATCTGATGAAGCAGCAGAGCATATGGGTCTGGTTCCCATTAAACGTGATGTGGTTAATGAAAAAAAAAATGATCTAGTGAGATACGCTTGCATTAAGATCTACAACTTGTCGCCCACATCCAGAAAATGTTCGGAACAAAAATTGACAAGAATACCATGCTACATTCCCCGAAGAATCGAGAAGCAAGAGAAGATCTATTAGAAAAATATTTCTCCGAGACATAATTCTTTTATAGCTACATCAATTTACAAGCCATACTTCTTGCTTTCACTAATGTTGACCTCTTAAGAATAAAAATTCATAAAGTTTTAAGGACTTCTAATACAGCCAACTTTTATTTTATTTTTTTTAATAAAAAAAAACCACTATTAGCGGCTTGTGAAGATTCCTATTGAATCGTTTTTAATAAAATTGCCAAATCGTATGGTGAGCACTTTCTTGAAACAAAATGCGAATTTTTCTAAACATTTGATGTACTCGTAACATGTGTAATGTGCTTGAAAATATTTCATTTCTATGTTTTGTTTTTGTAAATAGTTTAGGAACTTTTAAATTCAACATTTCGCTCTTTTGAATTTTTTTTTAAGAAATGCTTTCGAAGTTTTTTTTCCATGTGGTGAAAGCATCAAAAGCTTTCTTTCACACTTTGTTTCACTCATATTTTGCCTGAAGACCGAATGCCTTAAAAATAGCTGAATTTGGTGAAAATTCAAGTCTGCCTAACACAAACTATGGCTTTTAGGTTGTTGCCAGCCTTTAGAAGGAGCATTGGTGTTTTCTCGCCGAATTACCAAGTGGTAATCTTGGTGACTTTTCAACACACTCAAGGAAGAGTCCTGGAAAGTGTTATGCATAGTTTTTTTTGCATTGGCAACAACTGCAGCTGCGGGATATTTATGGTTAGAAAGATACGATGAGATGTCAATTACGTTGTGCCCATGGCTTCATCATTTGCTAATGCGTTTTTGGCAAAAAGGACTACAGTCTAACTATCAATCTGCAATACAAATAGATGTCTCTCGATCAGTGAATTGCTTCAGAACTTCCAACACTGATGCATGTGATACAAGTTCATTGCCTTCAAACCCTTTTCAAACGAAGTCTCAGAACAATGTGGGTGCAAGTCCAAAAAGTGATTCAACATGTTTAACAAAGCATTCTATTGTTGATGTGGTTGGTAAGGTAGCTCTTGTTGTAGTTAATTTGACTGTGAGACAAGGCATATCCAAATGAAACAAAATTGTGCACTTTTTCTAAACATAGTCACCCCTTTCTCATGGAAATTTACCCATCACAAAGATGCACGGATGGAAATCCTTATACCAAATTTTAGGGTAGAATGTAGTATATATTTAACAAACCAGTCATGCATGCATGGGCCCATAGGTCTCAAGGTTTCAACTAGGCTCTGATACCAAGTGTAGGGACCAACCCTATATTTTTTATTTTTTTTTAAATACTAAAAATACAACCATAAGAAAATAGCATTGGGAACTAAAAAATTATTAAGTATTATATAAAACTTTCCTAAATTTCACTTCATTGAACATATCATCTAGTTTACATGTTACTAACTAAAACCATAATGAAGTCATACAAAAGAATATTATAACAACATATGTATCATTCACTAGGAGACGAGATTCAAACTTGACTTGCCACTATTTTCCCTCCTTTGTTGTCTGTCGCCTCCAAGTGTGAATGTCAACATGCTTAATCTGAATGCAATGACCCACCGGTTGACGTCCCAGCCTACTCCTTGGGTGCTTTCTTCCCCACAAACCCCCGAGCTGCAATGGGATTTTACAACGAAGGAATGTATTAGCTGGTAGAGGAGAGCACTCCTTGGCTCAAGAGTCCTCTCTCTAAAGTCCTCTACCTCACCAAACTCACTATAACTCGTAGTCACTACTTTGACATAGTCTCATCCATCCAGCAATAGGGTAAAGAAAAATTATTTTCTCCCATGTCCTGCCCCTTCTTTTATAGGAGTCCTCATAGGTGACACTTGGCCTTTTATGCATAATTAATTATTTTTGATAATCCAATAGTTTGATTATTCCCCCACCCATGTGTCACTCTCTCATCAAGGATCTTCAAAATTATTTACTTAAATTTTAATTTTAAAATAATATTTTCCCTCACTCAACAAGATTCCTATTTCTTCTCCTAGTTGTCTCTTGATCCCCCTTTTTACTCCTTAATTTGTGTTCATTACTAAAGTCAATTCATAAGTCAAGATTTGATCCCCTATCTACTACCTAATTTAACTCAAGTTATCTCTTAGATGAATATTCTTATGTTGGTTGTTGCCACATGGAGGTTCTCTAATTTATCTAAAATTTAATTTATTAATAGTATTTTAATTCACCATCCTCTTCTCTTAATTAGATTTAACTATTTTATGATTAATATTTATCCTTACATTTATGTCCCTCTTTCCCCTTTTTACCTAATTAAACTACATTATCTACCTAATATTTTCCAACATGGGGAGGGTAGAGTTTTTAAGTTAAAATATTTTATTTCTTCCTATGATCCTTTTAACCCAAGTTTTGTTCTTGATTTAATTACCTCAGTTTCTAACATTATTTACCCTTGATGTGAATTTACCTGGTTTTCATATCTTGATTATATTTATTTATTTATTTATTTTTAATAATTCTAAGGGTGCCAAGTTTGGTCGTTCCCTTCAAGAACTTCCCTTGAAGTTCCAAGGGTGTCATGTCTAATAGTTTATTTTTGATGCCAAGGGTGCCAAGTTGGTCGTGCCCTTCAATAAATTCCATTGAAGTTGCAAGGGTGCCACGCCAATTTCCCTTCAAGCATTCAGTGGTTACAAGAGGAAAGTATAGGTGCAACGACAAAGACCACTATCATCTCTTATGTTGTCTGTTATAGTGAGACTAATGGTGTCGGGGATCAAGGAATTGCCCTGATCCGCGCCCCTCGGTAAAGTCCTCATGAGAGACCCAAATTTGGGACCTTCCCTCATGACATTGTGATCTTCAAGGCGAATGTGTTTCAACCTTTCCAGCCCAAGTCACGACGGGAGTGCTATTGGGTGAGATCATGGATACTGCCTCACCCCTCCCATGTAGTTCCATCCAATTGTACAACCCCATCACCCATATGTGATTCATTTTTCCAAGAAACTAATTTGTGCTTGCAACGACTAACATATCATTAGAGTATAGATAAACATATATAAAAGGTTTCAAATTTGACTTAGAATTTCAAAGATAAAATAATATAAATTTTCATTAAACCAGGTGTTGTCAACTCATCATATGCGAGTGCCTCTGGTGGTTTCATGCCATACTCAATAATCATCAGTAACAAGGTTTCTCAATGTTAGTCATTGTCCTAATAGCATCATCAACATCACCTAGTCATTCGCATCATTGTTAATTGTGAACTGGAACTAATGCAAGCACATCTCTGTAAGTGAATATATGTGCATAAGTTGAGATAGAGTGAAACCTTGTTAGGTTCGCACTAAGATATGTCATCCAATTATAAAGGTCAGCATTGTAGTCATGAGATCATGTAGTATTGTTGAGATTGTTAGACCGAGATCTTCACTGTAACCTTGAAATAATGCCAAGAGGGAGACTGTGATTTCACAGCGAGATCATATCACCTGAATTAGCACCAAATTCCTTTCCATGACTTGATCCAAGATAGTTGACCGTCTTTGTGAAATGTATGTCGAGATGATAATGGCATAAGAGGATTGATCCTTACATTAGGTGTCCTAATATCACTGTATTGATTTCCCTTGACTGAACCATAGCTTCGATACCATGTTCAAAATTTAAGGGCATTTTATTTATTGCATAATTATCTTCCATGATTACTACTTGTGTACATCGTATTATCTTAGTTCCTTATTACAATGTGTGTTCCATACATCAAATAGCAACCAAATCAATAAGACAGTGACACAATGTTTAGGCTTTCAATCCAGGGCTAAAACCTTTCCTCTTGAGAGGAAAACCCTTCAATCTCTTCTTATAGATGTTTAGTTGACGAATATCAAGACCCTTGACAAAATTACTTAACTCAATATTACCTCCAAGATACGTGTCACTATCCCCTACACTATTCAACCTTCAAACCACAGTCTTCAATATTTATGTCGTTGTAATCCTTCATATTTTGGTCTCCTTATACCTTCATTGTCTTTTCATAGTCCTCGGCTTCTCTTCCTCGGCTGCCACAGATCTTCGCTTCACCATGAATAAGTTACTTCGTTATCATGACACAGTCTTGAGACAATCCTTTATATTCTTTGTTATACTGATGATGAAGGGACATAAATTCACTAACATATGATAGGTATATATACAGGCTTTACCAAGAGCTATACGATGTGTATCTAGACTTCACCGAGAGATTTTACGATATATATATAAGAGACAGACTTCACCAAGACTTCCTGAGATATGTGTCACCTTCGTTCACTGTATATTGTGTTACTAATTCTTCATTGTCTTGTTCAGATATGATTTGAAGTCTTGTTGGTGTAATGCAATGTCACTTCTTATATATAGAGTTCAGTGTTGGTATATTAGGCCAACATGAGAGCCTTAAACTAAGCTGATGTATCATATAAGGAGGTCATTGTCTTTATTTAGTTGACTTGCGAGGGGATAGTGACACTCGTTATTAGAGTGTAGATCTTTTATAACATGACTTCTATAGTACTTTTGTTAACATAAAATCCTAAATGCATCAAGAAGAAGTCTTTGACCTATGGTAAACACATATTGCTCATGAAACCCATGATGCAAAGAATAATAATAATTCATTTTGTTTTTCTCTTATAATTACAAGTCATAATGAAAATTGAACCTAGCTACATTTCCTTCAACAGAGGAATGATCATGTTGGTCACTAATATGTGTCTGTAGAGTCTAGACTTGTAGTCTTGCAGTAGGTCAATGGCCCCATAGCTTGTAGCATTATTTTTGGACTTTATAGGCTATTTAGAGCCTCAATGCTTATGTATTTTGTTGATAATATGTATTGCACTCAGTTTCATTTTGCTATATTCACCTTTACATGGTATATAGATGAGAAATATTTGCATATTTTGTCTCCATTGGTTTGGAATCATGGTTTTAAATCTTAAAAATAGTTTATTTTCATTAAAAATAATTATTTTGTGTATTTTTTTAAAAACTAGTACATTGAGATTTGACCGGTCCTGATTTGACCAGTTCCAGTTTGAAACACGGTTTACTAGGTGGATCGGTCTGGTCACCGGTTCCAATTTTCAATACTATGGTTGGATGTATGTTACTTCATAAGCACACCTTACGTATGGTGTTTCTTTTTTTGATTATGCACCTTTGTATTTATTTATTTTGTGCATTGTATTATGCAATATATTTAAGAGACAAACCAAATTAGTTCATTAGATCTAGATTATGCTTCCTTGAAGTAACTCTATATTGGTGTACATACATTAGTAATGAAGGTTATAAGCATGTTCCATAAACCTTTATGGTTGATGCCTAACTAAATGAGTAAGGATGGTGGGTGTTCTACCAGATGAGAACAATGAATACAGTCTCAAGGGCTTGGCATTGAGGAAGAAAATAAACTTTCAAGTTCATCTAACCACACTATAATATTATATATATATATATATATATATATACCCCGGATCGAGGTGGGTTCCCGAGGACGTATGACAGAGATGGTTGTTAGGACAACTAAGGGCCAGGTACATTCCACCACATCCCACATGCTCATGGTGATGGGTGTGGTGGCCTCCCGCGTAACAATGTATAGAGGGCAATGGAGAAGAGGCATTCAGTGCCAGGGTAGTGACAGAGGTGGGAAGGACATGACAGGAGGATGGATGGAACAAAGAATGAAGGAAGGGGATTATGAAGGTAGGAAGAGTGATGGGGAGAGTATAGTTGCTGAGGGGAGATGGAGAAACGACAAGGCATACTAATGCTGAGACCAGCAAAGACACCTTCGCATCAGCATCGGGTATGTTATCTAGATCTATTCGTCTATTGCAATGCTTTTTATGTGTTTCCATGGGGGGGGAATGAGAGATCAGACCGGGAAGGGGAATAGGGGAATAGGTGGGAGAGACCTCGGCATGCTGGGAGGGAAGGGAACTAGGTTCGAACCAATAAATGGAAACGAGAGAGACCATCAGGGACAGGACCATGAGGAACCACCTGCAATTAAGATGGCCAGCCAGATCACCAGTGAGGGAGGGGAGCATGTAGACAAGCAAGTGAGATGGAATCAATTGAGAATGGAAGAGAGGAACGGAATACGCTTAGGACATAGGGGTGAGGGAAGGTGAGGAAAATGAGTGTAGTGGTTATCTGGTTCGATGGACGGGTGGTTAGAATCGTAAGTATCATCCGAACTGGGCACCAAGGCATTACCCCCGGGAGCAGAGGAGAGAGATGCAAACACCAAAAAGGTGGAGAGGCTAATGCTTTGCAGGTGAGTGGCACTGATAATTTCAGCAGAGGAGAGGCATCACAGCCTTGGGCAGAGGGGCACTGGGGCAGAGGCAAGTGCGGCTGGAAATGTGGGGAGTGGGGAAGCGATAACATTGTGGAACAACCGGGACATACATTATGTGATCTAATTCAAATTGTGTGTGAGCAAGTTCGAACAGCAGAAGAAATGGCTGGACCAGCCCGTGGAAGAGGACGAGGCAGAAGGGGAAGGGAGTTGCCTCATGCCGCTGACCCAAGCACCTCGAAACCCAGGCATGGAAGAAAGCCAGTAGAAAGGCTCATTAGTGATGCAGTAACAGCATATAGGGTAGGGACAGATGCAGGCATCCGTAAGATCTTAGAAGATTGGGAGGAACAGATAAAAGAGGAGGCAGATTCTGAAGAGGAAATGGAGGCCTGGTGTGAGGTAATCTTGGACCCAGGGAATACTAGGGGAAGACTCACGCAATGTAAGCAGACTTTATACTTGTATTGGCTCATGAAGGTCCTTCTGGGGAAGGCCATGGAGAAACTATCAATGGGGATGGCAATGACCCTCCAGGACATGCCAAACTACAAGAAAGACCTGCACATACCATCCAGTTCCAGTTGTACAAGCAGGACACTCACCTATATCGTATTAAAAGGCATATCCCTTGTATTATCAAGCTGGCAGATGCACTAGGAGACTCAGCCGAAGACCCGGTCCCGGTGGACTCAGCCTCATAAGATCAAAAGGAATAGTCAAGTTCTAGAATGTCTTTTGGTTTTTAGGGGATGGCATTTATTTTTACTGATATATGCTTGTGATAGATAGAAACTTAGACTCGTATCATGATATAGACGTATATATAGATTGGGTTGATCACCTGAAACTATATTATTTTTGGATGACTTATAATGAGGATAGGTGGCCAACAGACTTGGTTTCCCACTGGGCAAGTTTAGGCCACCTATCTCATCTCTGTGGTGTAAACTTGTCTTTTTATAAATAGAAAACAGAAGGTCCTACCAAGCTTTACAAAAAAAAATCACACACACACACCACACACACACACACAATATATATATATATATATATATATATATATAACACTCATAATTGAAATCAGAGCATGATAGCTTGCGTTTTGGTAAAAATCCAATTTCCTTTGTGCATCGCTAAGAGATCATTCATGGGGTTCGAAGAGAGATCAACCTGAGCCTTCCATTAAATTAAACCATTTTAATTAATTAATTGTGTTGAGAGGCGCTCTACAACCCAGTATGGGGTAGATGTCAAGTGTAAATGTTTAACATTTAGCATTTAAAATTTTTATTATAATATCAATGTCAGCTTATATAGGGGTAAAATTATAGGCGTAAGTGTTTAAAATTTAAAATAAACATTTAACATTTATATGTGAGCTCAATAAAAAAAATAATAAAAGGTTAAAAGTAATGTAGAACCAAGTATGGTGGAGATGTTGTAGTGTAAAAATCTAAATCTTGGCTTGATTAATAATAAAATGTTAAAAGTAATAGAAATAATAAAATTCAATTTGTTATATTGTAATTTTGTTTTGCAGTGCACCTTAGCCCCTCCAATGCCCCTCTAATGGGAAAAATCCATAAATAATTATAAGTTACATTGGTCATGTTAAATTAATAGTGGTTGATAGACAAATCATCCTATGGTCTTCCTTTGGTTGTAACTAATAAATTGAGATGTGAAGTGGATAAGTAAATGGTTTGCTCAAGCATAATAACTTGCATGAATTTTGGTGGGTAGTAAACACTTGTAAGTCTACACACTCACAATTTTACTCCTACATAAAATGTTGAAGAAAACATAAATAATGGTGGGAAGTAACTCCTGTAAGTATATTTGATGTTGTCAATTACTTGCATGCACCAATCTCCAAACCTTATTGGTTACGGCCCCTTTAAACAGTCTTTGCGGAATGATTTAATTCAATAACCCAGTCTTTTCCCTTCACCGATTCTTCCTATCAGAACTTTACAACCCCTTTATAACTGTTTAAGTCCTCAATCCCGCATACATATAACTACTCCTCTTTCACCTTAAGTATATTGGATTTATCACATGAATCCTTCAAATCGGCGCTAAAATGGTTATAAAACCTTTATAAAGGAAACACTTTTTCCCTTCTCATTCCATAGTCTTGGCATAATTTCCGAGGGATTCCCTTTATCGTAATCGGGTATCGGCTCCTCTGCAGGTCACATTACCCACTCCTTCCACTTCCCCGATATGCAATCACACTATCGGGACTCTTTAGTGGTGCTTTTTACACTAAAATCCCGAAACCTTCGTTCTATCGGAAAATATGGGAAACACGGGAATACAAAGGAAAATCCACTCCGATCACATAAGCCGGATCTCAAATTTTATGCACTGGGACTTATAAATATCGTCGGGTCCGCCTTATCACCTACATCCATACTCCACCACTGATAGCCACCTTTTAAATGTTGTGATGTGCTTAAATGTTGCAATGTGATCACCCCAATGATCGCATCAGCATCCGTCAACTAAAACCCGCCAATTAAATATCCACCGTTGATCCTTCCCACAGATCCAACAGCCCTCGCTCAATCGCTTGATCGCAATCGACGATTGCCCGAGGTCGAGGTTATTCCATTCGCCGATTTCAAATCTGTCGATTCAATCTCTACCGTTGATCTATTGGATCCAACAGTCCTTGAGAGTCACCTCCTTAATCTTTCGCTCCTCTGTTGTTCGGTCTTATAACGCTTTCCGTTAGGCCACGAGAAATTTTTCTCTATGTATTCGTTCTCCTGTTTGAGTATGCCGAATTCACCTACATATATAAACATAGTATAGAAGTTATGATTCACTTTGAATTCATCATTCAATCATTCGAAACACACAGTGATATGGATTTAAATTTATCTTTGCACAAAACAAAGGATATATTTTGAGGCTCTGTCTCTCTCTATGTTCTATTGTCCTAACACCAGTGGCCCCTCTTACATTATGCCCGTAGGCTTACAATCATACTCAATTCGGATAACCCCCTACTCTTCTTTCTTTTCTTTTTTTTAATACATCATTAGCAGTTTCTTTTACAGTTCAAGGAACTATTCTTCAATTATGAAACAGTTTCTTCAAACTAATTCCTATATTATCCTATTTTGTCTAATTCAAAAACTAACAATGGCTGAGTCAGCATTAATTTAAAATGAAACAAAATAAAACAAAAACAAACATATCTCCCAGTTGTCGCCTCCTCATTCAGATGCTCCTGCATTAGGCTCCTGGGGTAAATTAAATTCATGGCTCATGTCCATGAGCACTCCAATAGAGTACCCGATGCTTTGAATCTGGCGAGCATATAACAAGAACTATCTTAAATAGGGTGACCGTTCCACTTAACTAGGTACTGCAAATATTTCTTCCTTCGAGTCCATCTGGGCACCTGGTTATCTAGGATTTGTTCGATCTCTAGAGGCTTTGCTGGGGGCATTTGTTTAATCTAGGAATCATTCTCTTTCTAGGTGTCCCATGTTCGTCTTTCTGAACTGTCTTCATCATCTGCTGCAATGTAGGGATACAGATCTGCCACATTGAAAATGGGTGAAATTCCAATACCTGGGGGTAACTGCAATTCATAAGCATTTGCAGAAAATTTCTGAAGAACCCTGCAAGGCCCAATATTTTTCCATTTCAACTTGTTGTACTCACCTTTAGGAAACCTCTCTCTGTGTAGGTGTGCTAACACCAGGTCTCCTACGTTGAATTGCACCTCCCACCTTTTCAAATCTTCTCCAACCGAACTTCTCAATAAATTTCCTAGACTCTAGTTCACCACTTCGGTTTGATCATCGGTCTGTGGATGATAAGTTGAACCGAAGTTTAATTTGGTGTCTAATTTCTTCCATAAGGTTCGCCAAAAATGTCTTGTAAATTTAACGTCTTGATCCAAAATAATAGACTTTGGCAAGCCATGTAATCTGACTATCTCGGTAAAGAACCAACGTGCTACATGTGTGGCGTCACTGGTTTTCCTGCATGGAATGAAATGTGCCATTTTGGTGAAACGATCCACCACCACCATGATGGAATCAAATCCCCATTGTGGCTTCGGTAGACCTAAGACAAAGTCTAAACTGGCTAAGTCCCATGGTCTGTTCGGAATGGGTAAGGGCGTATACAATCCTGTGTTTTGGCTATGTCCCTTTGCAAGCTGACACATTTTGCATCTAGTTACAAACCTTTGTACATCTCTGCGCATCTTCGGCCAAAATTAAAAGTGGCTCAACTGATCCAAGGTCTTGTCTATGACAAAATGCCCAGTTAAACCTCCACTATGCTTTTCCTGAATTAAGTTCTCTCTCATAGAACATTCCAGAATACACAACTGCCCTCCTTTGAACAGCAATCCTTCCTGTATGTTATAGTCCAACCATGAACTGTTATCTCTCAATAATGGATTTTGGCAAGCTTCATAAGCTTCCTTAAAATCTGCCTCTACCTCATACAAGTCCTTAAGATGTTCAAATCCTAACACTTGTATGGTACTTTCTTGCAGGATCAGATTCCTCCTGCTTAACGCATCTACCACTTTGTTGGCTTGACCGCTGATATGTTTCAACACAAATGTAAAACTCTGCAAGTACTCCGCCCATTTCACATGTTTATGGTTCAACTTATGCTACTGCACAATGTACTGCAACGCAGAATTGTCTGAAAATAAGACAAATTCATTGGCCAACAGATAATGTATCCAATGCTTTAGTGCTTGAACCACCGCATAAAATACCTTATCATAGGACGTGTATTTTTGCCTACTTACATTTAGTTTCTCATTGAAATAGGCTACCGGCTTGTCCTCTTGGCTGAGTACTGCACCAATGGTTGTCCGATTGGCATCACAACGAACCTGGAAAAGTTTGTTAAAGTCTAGTAATCTCAAAATCGGTTTTTTGGTAATTTTCCTTTTGAGTAGCTGAAAACTCTTTTCTACCACTTCTGTCCAATGGAAAGGCTTATTTGTTTTCTTAATGGTGTCCAGCATAGGTGCACAAATCCCACTGAAACTTTTAATAAATTTCCTATAAAAGCTCGCCAATCCATGGAAACTCCATACCTTAAACAAACTTTTGGGAGATAGCCATCTAACTCTCAAAAATCACAAATCCAAAATAAATTAACTCTTTTAAAAAAAAAAGAACATTTCTTCAAATTTATTAGTAATTTATTATGCTGTAATTTTTCCAATACACACCTCACGTGTCGAAGATGTTCTTCCTTTGCCTTGTTGAATATAAGTATATCATCTAGATACACAATCACAAATTTTCCAATGAATTCCTTCAGCATCTCGTTCATCAACCGCATGAACATGCTAGGGGCATTGCTTAACCCAAATGGCATAACCAGTCATTTATACAAGCTTCATTAGTCTTGAAAGTTATCTTCCACTCATCACCTTCTCAAATTCTGATTTGGTGGTAGACACTTTTCAGGTCTATCTTTGAAAAGTACGTTTCTCCACTCAAGCAATCCATCATATCATCCATCCGAGGTAATGGGAATCTATATTTGATGGTAATCTTGTTAATGGCCCAGGAATCCGTGCACATTCTCCACTCACCTCCTTTCTTGGGAGCTAAAACAGTTGGCACCGCAAGGGCTTAAACTCTCCCAAATCAGTGCTTTGTCCAACAACTCCTGTACCTGCTTCCGGATTTCTTCATTATTCTTTGGACTCATCTAGTAGGCAACCTTGTTTGGCAAACTAGCTCCTGGAATAAAATCAATATGGTGACTAATGATCCTCTTCGGTGGTAGTTTTTATGGTAGTTCATCTACCACAATATCACTAAATTCTTGCAACATGTTCTGTATCTCTTCTAGTAAATCAGTAAGGTTGGTGTGTACTAACACTACCCTTGGTCTTCTCACAACTACATAACCCATTTCACTCTCTTCAATCCATCATAGAAACTCCTTTCCTCCTAGCAGTAATGCTTTCGTTCCACTTGTTTTTGTTGCCTCCTCTGCTTCCTTGGCTTCTTTCATGGGTACCAAGGTATGATTTATCCCATCTTTGACAAATCGGTAACAATTTTCCACTCCATCATGGACTACCTTTCTATCGTAATGTCATGGTCTACCCAGCAGAATATGGCACACGTCCATCGACATTATGTCGCAAGTCACCTTATCCTTGTACTTGCCTATCTGAAAATCTACCTCGCATTGTTCATCAACTAACAATTGGTGTCCCTTCTACAACCACGACACCTTGTATGGAGTTGGATGTTTTGCTCTAATCAAACCCAATTTATCCACCATCTCTGTAGCTACCAAATTATCAGTGCTCCCGCTGTCAATAATCAATTTACAGCATTTTCTGTGCGACTTACATACAGTCCGAAACAATGCTTTCCTTTGTGTCTGATCAACTACTTCCTTGGCTAGTTTTAATAACACCTTGTTCAGCACCAAGGCTTCCCTGGTTTTTGGCATATTTTCCACCTCCTGTGGTGGTGGCTCCACTTCATCGGGTTGAGCAACATATGCTCCCCTCTGCCCAGTTTGTTCATTTTCGGGACATTCAAAGGACCTGTGTCCCCACTTGTGACACTTGTAACATTGATAGGCATTTCCTCTGCCTCGCCATTACCTCTTCCTCGCTGGCATGGCCTTCCTCCTCTAGTGTTACCTTCCCTTTCACTTTGTCCCGAAGTCTTCGAACTACTACCCTCTTCATTGTTGTTGGCAATCTTACCTCTACCAAAGGTCTGTCCTCGACCTCTACCAGAACCACATCCTCTTCTGGCATATTGTTTCCTAGCAATATTTTCCTCCACCTTCAAAGCACTCTGATAAGCTTCCTCCATGGTTTTAGGGGAAAGAATGCTAATTCATCTAGGATCTCCATCCGTAGACCATTTACAAACCTCGTTGTTTTCTCAAGGGTATCTTCAACATAACCAACCCTCAGGTTAATTTTATAAAAATTCTTCAATGTATTCCTTCACAGTCATCATTCTTTGTTTCAAGTTTTGTACATGTCTGTAAAGGGAAATTTGATAATCTTTAGGCAGAAACCTGCTCTTCATTTTCGCAACCATCCTATCCCATTTTTTAATCAAGGGTTTTTTTAATCTCCTCCTTTGTTCCTGCACACTATCTCGCCATAATGTTGCATGTCCCTTCAATTTGGTGACAGAAACCCTGACCCTCTTATCTTTGTTGATTTCTTCATACTCAAAATATTTATATAATTCATTTATCTAGTTTAACAATGCCTCTGTGGCCAAACTTCCATCATAATTAGAGAGCTCAGGTTTTGGCTTACTGCTAGCCAACAAAACTGGCTTCAATAGCTTAATTTTTGGTCCTTCATCATCTGACCCATCTGTCGTGGCTACGTTTTCCTCCTCACTATCATCCCCACCTTCCGGCTCTCTACGCCTCCCTGCTTCCAATGCTGCCAAACATGCAATTAAGTTTCTAATCCCTTCTCTTAACCCTTCATCTGCTTCTCTTCTGACAGCGCTTCCTCAACCCCTTCTTCCTACCTCCATCTTTACTGAGAGAAAGGAAAAACTGGCTCTGATACCAAAATGATGTCATCAATTACCTGCATGCACCAATCTCCAAACTCTTCCTCAACCCCTTCTTCCTACCTCCATCTTTACTGAGAGAAAGGAAAAACCGGCTCTGATACCAAAATGATGTCATCAATTACCTTCATGCACCAATCTCCAAACCTTATTGGTTACGGCCTCTTTAAACAGTCTCTGCGGAATGATTTAATTCAGTAACCCAATATTTTCCCTTCACCAATTCTTCCTATCAAAACTTTACAACCCCTTTATAACCCTTTAAGTCCTCAATCCCGCATACATATAACTACTCCTCTTTAACCTTGGGTATAATGGATTTATCACATGAATCCTTCAGACAGGCACTAAAATGGTTATAAAACCTTTATAAAGGAAATACACATAAAACATGTGTAACACACCTTTTCCCCGCTCATTGCATAGTCTTGGCATAGTTTCCAAGGGCTTCCCTTTATCGCAATCGGGTATCAACTCCTCTGCGGGTCGCATTACCCACTCCTTCCACTTCCCTGATATGCGATCACACTATCGGGACTCTTTATTGGCGCTTTCTACACTAAAATCTTGAAACCTTCGTTTTATCAGAAAATATGGGAAACACAGGAAGGAAAATCCACTCCGATCACATAAGCCAGATCTCAAATTTTATGCACCAGGACTTATAAATATCGTCGGGTCTACCTTATCACCTGCATCCATACTCCTCCGCCGATAGCCACCTTTTGAAAGTTGCGATGCGATTAAATGTTGTGATGTGATCACCTCGATGATCACATCAGCACCCGCAGATTAAAACCCGTCGATTAAATATCCATCGTTGATCCTTCCCACAGATCCAACGCTCCTCGCTTGATCGCAATCAGTGATTGCCCGAGGTCAGGGTTATTCCATTCGCCGATTTCAAATCCTCCAATTCAATCTTTGTTGTTGATCTGTCAGATCCAAGGGTCTTTGCACATAACAAATAAACAAAGGATATATTTTGAAGCTCTGTCTCTCTCTATGGTCTGCTCTCCTAACACCAGTGGCCCCTCTTACATTCTACCCATAGGCTTACAATCATACTCAATTCGGCTAACCCCCTACTCTTCTTTTTTGTCTTCTTTTTAATACATCATTAGCAGATTCTTTTACAGTTCGAAGGAACTGTTCTTCAGTTATGAAATAGTTTCTTCAAACTAATTCCTATCTAATCCTATTTTGTCTAATTCAAAAACTAACAATGGTTGAGTCAGCCTTAATTTAAAATGAAACAAAATAAAACAAAAACAAACATATCTCCCAGTTGTCACCTCCTCATTCGGATGCTCCTGCATCAATATTTTTTACATCATATTCCTATATATTTTTTACACAGACTTAGCTTAAATTATGGTGGGAAGTAAATGATGGTAGATATGTTATTTAATTGAGTATAAGTTATTTTCAAGTATTTTATTTTTGGATGGTTTTCTTGCAAAGCTTAAGAATAAAAAATCACTACACAAATATGTAATAATGATTCCATAACCATATTTACATTTAATTAATAAGCACATAAAAACTTGATACTTGTAATAAAATTACAATATAAAAAATTCCTAAACCATGGATATCCTCCCCCACTTTACCATGGATATTATTAACTTGTAAATAAGTTTTATTACAATACCATGCGCCAATACCATGGCTTACCAATACTACATGTTAGAAAAACCATAACTCATTCATAATAAAAAACTAAAATGTGAAATATTTTTGACATTACATATAGCATTGATTGCATAGATTGAAAATTCACCATCATATGGTGGATTGGGGGGGTCGGGGGGAGAGAGAGGAAGGGGAAGGGGAGGGGGAGAGAGAATGAGAGAGGGAGGGAGACATTGACAAAGTTGGAAGGCGGAGAGAGAGAGAGAGAGAGATGTGGAGGCAAGATGGAAATAGAGGAATGAAGAGAGAGAGGAGGGGAGGAAGAGGAGAGGGGTAGGGAGAGAGAGAGAGAGAGAGATGGAGCTGGAGGGGGAGAGAGAGGGAAGGAAGAAAAAAGACAAAGATATAGAGGTAAAAAGAGAGGGAGTGACAAGGGAGAGGGAGAGAGAGAGGGAGAGAGGAGAGGAGGGAAGAGGAATATAAGGAGAGAAGAGAGAGGGGGGACACACAGAGGGGGAGTGGGAGAAGGAGGGAGAGAGAGAAGGAGATAATGATAGAGTTGGAGGGTATAGAAAGAGGGACAGAGGGAGAGAGTAAAGTAGGAGGGAAGAGAGAGAGGGAAAGATGAATTCAACCTAAATATGGTATGTGTGTACATAAAAACCAACTTAGATCCATCTTAACCCTGGATCTATCAAGCGCTGAGAGGGATCAACTCTCTTTTGGGATCAAATCTCTTGAGATACAAACCTCTTTTAAAGTGAAAAGAGATTTTATCCCAAAATAGACTTGATCCCTATCGATGGTTGATAGATTCGGGTTTATGATGGATCTAAGTTGGTTAATTAATTAAATCATTTCTTTATTTATTTACACATCTTTATTTCTAAATTATCCCCAATCGCATGGAAAATGGCCTCAAATAGAACCATATCTAACCATATTAAGTATGGATAAGATCTCACCATAAATTGGTCATTCAATGAGAATGGTATGAGAACAAATATTTTATCTAGAGAAAATAAATCTAGAGAGAATGATGACTTGATTCCTTGATCTAATATAAATCTTAGGTAATATCATCAAATCAAAAAGTCAACAATACTTTCAAAGCAGATCTAGAATAATAACAACAAATCTCAATAGTTTAGAGTTAGATCTTTGTAGAATATTAATCCAAAAAGGTACCCAGAGTTTAAACCTCGCTTAGATACCAAATGTAATGACCCAAAATTAAAATATACAAAACTAATTGCATCAAGCCATGATATAAATACAAATATTCAACTAAGTAGCATAGAATTTTCAACGATAACATTAGCAGAGAAAACATACCTCGAAAGTGAAGAACGAAAAATAGATCTTGTTGGTGATTCTAGATTGTAACGCCATCTAAATCTTGCTAACTGCAACAAAGTGTTGGGATGAATCTCCACCCAACCTTAGACAATTTGTAGCCAATATCTCTTGCAATTGTCACCCATGAACCCTCAATCAATTTACTACTGCCACTGCTCTTTGTCTCGCAACATTCTCTTCTTCAAAATTGACCGAATGAATGAATACTTCTTATCTCCCTTTTTCGCCATTAAATAGAATCAAAAATCCTAAAAATGGTAAGGGGATTGGAAAGGGATCTGCATGTGCATAATCCATGTGTCATCATGCCCATAATTATCTTTTCTTTGTTATTTATTATTTTATTATTATTATATTTTCTTTGTTATTGTTATATTTTATTATTATATTTCTTCGTATTTTATTTTATTATTATATTTTCTCCATAGTTGGTTTATTTGTTTTTATATATATATTATTATTATTAAAAGTGGGGCATTCCATCAAATGGCTTGAAAGTGTAGTGCCCCTCTCTAGTTGACTGAGAGATATGAGATTAACATTTATTTAGCCCTAAGGCCCGCACTTTATTCTTTGAGGACCTCGAGTTGAGGATCCAAACACATGAATATATTATTAGTGGATGTGATGGTTATATATGTTCTCTATTGATATTATGATAATGATGGCATTAATGGTTATGTATGTTCTCTATTGATATTATGATGATTGTAACATTAATAGTTATGCATGTTCTCTATTGATATTATGATGGTGATGGTGACATTAAAGGATATGTATTCTCTCTATTGATATCATGATGATGATAGTTTTGATGGATATGTATGTTTTCTATTAATGTTATGATGATAATAGCTTTGATGGATATGTATGTTTCCTACTGATGTTATGATGATGATAGCTATGATGGATGTGTTCCTTATGTTAGCTACTTACATTAATTCTGATTCACAACGAACAACAATGTGAATGACTAGGTCATGTTGATGATGAGATTATAACAATGAATAACATTGAGAAACTTTATTACTGATGATTATTGAGTATGACAGGAAACCACCAGAGGCACTCGCATGTGATGAGTTGACAACATTTGGTTTGATGGAACTTAATATTTTGCCTTTAAAATTCTAAGTCTAGTTTGAAACCTACTAATAATTATATAATATATAATAATATATATATATATATATAAATATATATATGTCAGATCCTGATGATATGTTAGTGGTTGCAGGCACAGGTTAGTTGCTTGACCAAATGACTCACACATGGGTGATAGGGTTGTATAATTGGATGGAATTGTATGGGAGAGGTGGGACAGTGTCCCTGATCTCACACGTTAGCGCTCTCGTTGTGAATTGGGATGGAAAGGTTGAAACACTTTGCCTTGAAGATCACGATGTCGTGGGGGCAGGTCCCAAATTTGGGTCGCTCACGGGAATTTTACTTGGGGGCGTGCATCAAAGGTGGATTCTTTGATCCCAAATACCATTAGTCTCACTATAGCTTAGAGATTATAATGGTCTTTTTCATTGCACTTAGAATCCCCCTCGTAGCCACTAGATGCTTGAAGGGCAAGTGGCATGACACCCTTGGAACTTCAAGAGAAGTTCTTGAAGGGAATAACCGACTTGGCACCCTTGGCATCACAAATAAACTATTAGGCATGGCACCCTTGGAACTTCGAAGTGAAGTTCTTGAAGGGCACGAACAACTTGACACCTTGTCATCATTAAAAAGAAACTAATAAATATAATCAAGATATGAGAATCCTACAAATTCATATCAAGTTGTAAATAACGTTAGAACCAAGGTAATTAAATCAAGAATAAAACTTGGGGTAAATGGGAGAATAGGGTGACACCTTGTCATCATTAAAAAGAAACTAATAAATATAATCAAGATATGAAAATCTACAAATTCATATCAAGTCGTAAATAAAGTTAAAACCAAGGTAATTAAATCAAGAATAAAACTTGGGGTAAGGGGGAGAATAAGGAGAAATAAAATATTTTACCTTGAGAACTCTACCCTTTCCATGCTGAAAAATATTAGGTAGATAATGTACATAAGTAACTTAATTTGGTAAAAAGGGGAAAGAGAGGGTAGAGTTAAGTATAAAGATTAATCCTAAAATAGTTAAACTTCATTAAGAGAAGAGGATGGTGAATTAAAATAAAATTAATAAATTAAAATTTGAGAAATTTAGAAAACCTCCATGTGGCAATAGCCAACATAAGAATATCCATCTAAGAGGAAAATTTAGTTAAATAAGGAGGTAGTTTGGGGACCAAATCTGAGACTTATCAGTCACACTTTAGTAATAAACACAAATTAAGGAGTAGAAAAGGGGGATCAAAAGACAACTAGGAGAGGAAATAGGAAGTCTTCTTGGGGTGAGGAAAAATATTATTTTTAAATTTAAATTTAAGTAAATAATTTTGGAGAGCTTTGGCGAGAGGGTGACACATGGGTGTGGGTGAATAATCAACTTTTGGATTAATAAAAATAATTAATTATGCATGAAATGTCAAGTGTCACCTATGAAACCTCCTATAAAAGAAAGGGCAAGTCATGGGAGAAGGGACATTTTTCTTACCCTATTGTTGGATGGATGAGATTATGTCATTGTGAGTGGCTATGAGTTGTAGTTAAGTTTGGTGAGGTAGAGGACATTAGAGAGAGGACTCTTGAGCCAAAGAGGTCTTACCTCTATCACCTAGAAAACTTGCTTCTTTGTACAACCCCATTGCAGCTCGGGGGTCCACGGGGAATGAGAGTACCCAAGGAGTCGGTTGGGAGATCAACCAATGGGTCACTACATTTGGTCCAAGCACGTCAACATTCACACTTGGAGGCAGACGACAACAAGGGAGTGCAAATAGCGGCAAGTCAAGATTGAATCTTGTCTCCTGGTGAACGATACCTATGTTATTTCTGATGTTCTTTTATATGATATTATTGTGTCTATAGTTAATAGCATGTGAAATAGATGATATGTGCAAGGTAGTGAAATTCACGGATGGCTTATGTAAGTGCTTAATATTTTTTAGTTCTTATGGTTGTATTCTCAATTTATCTGCATTGTCTATAAAATAAAAAGTGGCATAGGGAAGATCTCTTCACCTAGTATCAGAGCTCCTCGATTCAGCCTCTAGGACCTATGGACCCTCTAGTAGTGCACAAATGAAAGGTCAAATTAGATTGTTTTACCCCATCTCTAGCCTAGTGAATGCTATGTGGATTGTTGGTTAGGGAACATTGCCAATACTTTAATTATGTTTAGAATTTACTATAGTGACCCTCGCCTCCTTAAAATATTAACATTGTTCAATGTTAAAAACACAGTGCCAAAATTTTAAAAGACTAGCCAAATGAGATTACTACTTCCCCGCATGATATATAAACTTTAACTTGTCCTTTAAATTTTTGGCTATCATTCCATCCAATATGAAAAAAATATAAATCTACTTTTCTTCATCAAATGTGAAAAAATATTATAAATCTAATAAAATGATTATATATGTAAAATAATCTAATGCATAAGTTTGTTCATAGTTTAAACACTTATATATATATATATAAACTATCAACATTTAAACTATCACCCCATATATATAATCTTCCCCATGAATCCTGCTTCAACAATATATACATGATAGTGGAGTTGGTTACTCGTAAATATTTCCATATTTCAAAAAAAATTGCAGCATGTACTAGATCCTCTGGGTTCAATATAGTTGTCCGTGGACAGTATTATAATTTCCCTTTAGAGAGAAATCAATTCCTAATCGAAAAATTACCTTAGAACGTGATTTTACAGTCAAATCAACTTGTAGAAATTAATAAAGTTGTGTGCAAAGCTTCGAGCTTATAATTTTTTTTTAATTCGTAGGAAAAAATAACAATTCCGGATTACTATTTTTGTATGTCTAGAGGGTTTATATTTTTGTTTGGTCTTTTTTTGGTCTTAACTTCTGCTGTTGCTTCCTCAATGCCTTTTGTTTTGTTCTGTTCAGTCATTCAGTACTATGTGTATTGATCTGGTTTTGAAGCTGTATAATTGTCTCTTATGGACTTTTGAAGAGGTATCTGCCTTCGTTGCTTCCTATAACTGCTTCATGAACCACTTTTTGTATATTCAGATGTTTTTATATTGTCTCAATATAATACAATGATGCTTTTTCTTGTGAAAAAAAAAAAAACCATCCAATTTCTTCGCGTTTATGTTTTTTTTAATGTATCTGAAAAATAACAATTCCATCTATCACCTATCTGATTTCTAATGGGCTAAATTAATTATTTTTATTACTACCCCTAATCTTGAAGAATCTGCATGATTCACCTCTAAAAGGGCCAATAAATGCAAACCTAATGGCTCTACCCAACCATAGAATGCCGCGATCATAGTTGTGATGTGACCAGGGTGAGTTAGATTACCCTCGTGAAGTTGTTGATCCAAGCCAGTACCCTCATTCATCATGCATATGGTGAGCTCTGGCATGCACCTCTCGGGGATTAGGTAGTCTACTCCTAAATAATTAGTTTAAAAAAATAAAAAACCTACGGGAAAACAAAGAGACGGGAATTATGTAGTCATTCCATAGAAGCGAGGGAAATCGAAACTCGATGACCCTGTATATCCATGACTAGTTGGGTAATTGGAGATAACTCTAAATTGGTGGCTGAACATCCAATACCTAATATTATTAGGTGAAGTAGTTAGACGTTTTTCTGCAAACATTGTCGATGTACACTGGATATTGATTGAAACCTAAGAATAGGTATTCATATTATTGGTGCCATTGTCTTGATTCTCGTAATCTTCCACAATCATACAGATTTACTTCACGTTTGTGTCTCATTATGGCAGACATAAATCAACACAGATCTTATAATTAGAGTTTGAATCATTCATCGTATTTATTAACGACAGACAAGTGGGAGTGTGACCAAATTTGAAATTCTAGATCTTATAATTAGAGTTTGAATCATTCATCGTATTTATTAACGACAGACAAGTGGGAGTGTGACCAAATTTGAAATTCTAACTCTAACTGAACTTTTTTTCATCCGTGATTAAGTTTAATGGTGTATGAGGTCGTGTTTTTTTTACAGTAATAAAATTTATCATAATTCAGTTGTCAAACTAGCAATGAGGATAGTTATCTCTAGCTGTTACCACTAATGCAGGTTGACTCAAGGAAAGCCACGCCACCTAGAATAACCAGTTGATGGTTTGTAAGATGCTTGGGTTTCACTCCTACTTCTGGCCCGTTACTATGTAAGACGAGTAAGATAATGAAATGATATTTTAAGGTCCACGATACTAAAAATAGTCTATGAGACCATTAGTTCCCTGTTTTTCATTTTTTGCAATTCAATCCTTTTCTTATTCAAATTGATGATGAGTTGGCCC
>APFE030452168.1:79583-136971 GCA_000404065.3 Pinus taeda | reverse complement strand
CATTTGTAGGTTAACCATTCACGAGAGAAGCTTATGTAAATTTTCATTCTTTTATTAATAAATTGCTTGAAGTGGCCGCGTTGGCTCAGGCCGTGGACTGTTTCCTTATTTGAGGGTTTTAACCACGTCAAAATACTAGTGTATTGATCTGTGATCTGTTTGTGAGCGGTGTCCTTTGGTGTTTCGTCTGAGGAACTTACCCTGTAAATTCCTATAGAACAAGAATTTTTGGTTTGCACTGATGCCTCCAAGGAACGGTTGGGTTTTGTATCAATGCAAGAAGGAAGAGTAATAGCATATGCATAAAGGAAACTTAGAACCCACAAAGAGAACTACGCAATCCATGATCTACAAATGGCAGAAATTGTTTATGCATAAATATTTGGAGACACTACCTTCTAGGAAGGAAGCTTGAATTTAGGACTGACCATTGTGGGCTACAACACATATTCACTCAAGACCACTTAAATGCAAGACAAAGACGGTGGTCTGAGCTAATCAGTGAATATGATTTTGATATTACTTACATAAAAGGAACGATAAATAGAGTGGATGATGCTTTTAAGTAGGAGGCTTGGGATATTTTCAATGATTCCCTTAAAGACAAATTTGAGGGAGAAATTGCTTGAGTTACAATTTAAGGACACGTGGTACCAGGAGGTTAGCAAGAGTTTGAGGG
Organism: Pinus taeda; assembly: GCA_000404065.3. NCBI lineage: Eukaryota > Viridiplantae > Streptophyta > Pinopsida > Pinales > Pinaceae > Pinus > Pinus taeda. Next base: position 136,292 of record APFE030452168.1, on the reverse strand, counting down.
AGGATGAACTAATGATCCCAAAATATGAAGGATACTCCCTTGATAGTGATGGGCTACTATGATTTCGAGGAAGGATATATGTGCCACCAAATGAAGATATACGCCAGTTAATCTTGAATGAAGCACATGGAGCAGTATATATGGCACACCCTAGAGTTAAGAAGATGAGTGTGGACCTAAAACCACTCTTCTTTTGGAAAGGGATGAAGACTGACATTATAAACTTTATAGCAAGATGCGTAGAGTGTCAGCGAGTAAAATCTGAACACAAACATCCAGCAAGGTTATTGCAACCCCATAAAATGAAAGAATCTAAATGGGAAGTTATATCAATGGACTTCATTGTGGGACTACCAATGACCTCAAGAAGACATGATGCCATTTTTGTAATGGTGGACATGTTGACTAAGAGTGCCCATTTTATACCAGTTAAGACTACATATAAGGCACTAGAGATAACCAGATTTTTTATTGATGAGATTGTTAGATTGCATGGAGTACCTACAAAAATCATGTCAGATAGGGGAGCAGTGTTTACAGGAAGTTTTTGGACCAGTTTCCAAGAATAATTAGGAGCCCAGTTGAACTTTAGTACTGCTTATCACCCTAAGACAAATGGTCAGTCAAAGAGGACTAATCAAATCGTTGAGGACATGTTATGGATGTATGTGATGGAACAACAAAAGAGATGGGAGAAGTTTTTACCCTTGGTGGAATTTTCTTACAATAACAGTTATCAGAGTTCCATCAATATGGCACCATTTGAGTTTTGTACAAAATACCTTGCAGGACACCTCTCAGTTGGGACTGACTAGAGGATCGAGTATTAATAGGACCAGAAGTGGTGCAAGAGATGAAAGAAAAAATGACTATGATTAGGGGGAGGCTAAAAGAAGCACAAGACCAAAAAAATAGCTATGTCAATGCTCATCGAATAGACTGAAGTTATGATGTGGGAGACAGGGTGTTCATGAGAGTAAGGCCCCAAAAGAGCTCTATAAGATTTGGAAAGGGAGAAAAATTGTCTCCACGGTTTGTGGGACCTTTTAAAATCTTATAAAAAAATGGTTGGTGGCATGTATGCTTGCCTTACCTCCATATCTAACGCACATGCATGATGTGCTTAATGTTTCTAGTTTGCATCATTATATTTTAGATCCTTCACATGTTATTGACTTGGGTCATTTGCAAGTTTCGGACAAGGGCATAGTGATGGCCAAACTAGTTCGCATACTGGACTAGCAAACTTTGCAACTTAGACAATGGTTATTGGACCAGGTTAACGTCTAAAGGGATAATTATAGTCCCAGTTTAGCCACTTGGGAGGATGATGACGATATGTGTCACCGTTTCCTTAACTATTCCAAGGACTTTGGGACGAAGTCTATTATTAAGAGGGGGTGTATGTAGTGCCCCACTCTAGTTGACTGATAGTCATATGACATTAACATTTATTTAGCCCTAAGGCTCGCACTTTATTCTTTGAGGACCTCAGGTTGAGGATCCAGAAAAATGAATCTATTATTAGTGGATTTGATGGTTATATATGTTCTCTATTGATATTATGATGATGATAGCATTAATGCTTATGTATATTCTCTATTGATATTATGATGATTGTAGCATTAATGGTTATGTATGTTCTCTATTGATATTATGATGATGGTGACATTAAAGGATATGCATGATCTTTATTGATATCATGATGATGATAGCTTTGATGGATATGTATGTTTTCTATTGATGTTATGATGATAATAGCTTTGATGGATATGTATGTTTCCCACTGATGTTATGATGATGATAGCCATGATGGATGTGTTTTTTATGTTAGCTACTTACATTAGTTCTAGTTCACAATGAACAACGATGTGAATGACTAGGTCATGTTGATGATGCTATTATGATAATGACTAACACTGAGAAAATGTGTTACTGATGATTATTAAGTATGATAGGAAACCACCAGAGGCACTCACATGTGATGAGTTGACAACATTTGGTTAATATAATATATATATATATATATATATATATATATATATATATATATATATATATATATATATAATATATATATATATATATATATATATATATATTCTGATGATATGTTAGTGTTTGCATGCATAGGTTAGTTGCTTGGCTGAATGAATCACACATGGGTGATGGGGTTGTACAATTGGATGGAACTATATGGGAGGGGGTGGTACAGTGTCCTTAATCTCACCTACTAGCACTCCCATTGTGAACTGGGATTGAAAGGTTGAAACACCTTTGCCTTGAAGATCACAATGTCGTGGGTTCAGGTCCCAAATTTGGGTCACTCACGAGGATTTTACTAGGGGTGCGCATCAAAGTAGATTCCTTGATCCTCGGCACCATTAGTCTCACTATATCGGGAAACATAAGAAACTATAGCAGTTTATGTCATTACACCAAGACTTTCCCCTTGTAGCCACTGGATGATTGAAGAGAAAGTGGCGTGGCAACCTTGGAACTTCAATAGAATTTCTTGAAGGGCACGACCGACTTGGTAACCTTGGCATCACAAATAAACTATTAAGTGTGGCACCCTTGGAACTTCAAGAGAAGTTCTTGAAGGGCACGACCGACTTGGCACCCTTGGCATCACAAATAAGATATTAGGTGTGGCACCCTTGGAACTTTGAAGGGAAGTTCTTGAATGGCACGACGAGCTTGGCACCCTTGGCATCATTAAAAAGAAACTAATAAATATAATCGATATATGAAAATCCTACAAATCCATATCAAGTGGTAAATGACTTTAGAACGAAGGCAATTAAATCAAGAATAAAACTTGGGGTAAGGGGGAGAATAGGAAGAAATAAAATATTTTACCTTGAGAAATCTACCCTTTCCATGTTAAAAAATATTAGGTAGATAATGTTCATAAGTAACTTAATTAGGTAAAAGGGGGAAAGAGGAGCATAGAGTTAAGTATAAATATAAATCCTAAAATAGTTAAATTTCATTAAGAGAAGAGGGTGGTGAATTAAAATAAGATTAATAAATTAAAATTTGATAAATTTAGAGAACCTCCATGTGGCAAGAACCAACATAAGAATATCCATCTATGAGGCAAATTGAGTTAAATTAGGAGGCAGTTATGGGGCCAAATCTGAGACTTATCAGTTGACTTCAGTAATAAACACAAATTAAGGAGTAGAAAAGGGGGATCAAGAGACAACTAGGAGAGGAAATGGGATGTCTTGTTGGGGTGAGGAAAAATATTAATTTTAAATTAAAACTTAAGTAAATAATTTTGGAGAGCCTTAGTGAGAGGGTGAAACATGGGTGGGTGAATATTCAACCTTTGGATTAATAAAAATAATTAATTATGCATCAAATGCAAAGTGTCACCTATGAAACCTCCTATAAAAGAATGGGCAAGTCATGGGAGAAGGGACCTTTTGCTTACCCTATTGTTGGATGGATGATATTATGTCATTGTGAGTGGCTACGAGCCATAGTATAGTTTGGTGAGGTAGAGGACATTATAGATGGGAGTCTTCAGCCAAGGAGGGTTCCCTTTATCAGCTAGGAAACTTTCTCCCTTGTACTACCCCATTGGAGCTCGAGGTCTCCGGGGAAGGAGAGTACCCAAGAAGTAGGCTACGAGGTCAACTGGTGGGTCACTACATTCGGTCTAAGCACGTCAACATTCACATTTGGAGGCAGACGACAATAAGGAAGTGCAAGTAGTGGTAAGTCAATATTGATTCTCATCTCTTAGTGAACGGTACCTATGCTATTTGTGATGTTCTTTTATATGATTCTGTTGTGCATATAGTTAATAGGATGTAAAATAGATGATATGTGTAATGTAGTGAAATTCATGGATGGTTTATGTAAGTGCTTAATATTTCTGAGTTCTTATGGTTGTATTCTCAATTTATCTGCATTGTCTATAAATAAAAAGTGGCATAGGGAAGATCTCTTTAGAAAGACCCTCAATTTTCTCTTCTTTCCTCATTTGGAGTTCTAAAATTTCTCATTAACATTCTTCGTTCTATTTACGAGAGATTTATTGATATATATTGAATTTGTTAAGGCTAAATAGGCTATTGTCCTAACAACAGTCAAATTAGCTAAGAAAAATCCAAGTATCTTAGGATTTCCTTAGTTGAATAGTGTACGAATCCATAGTTTTAATTCTAGTATTTTCACTTGGTGATTTTGGGTTTTTATGTACTAAAAACTTGGGTGTCCCAAAAGCATTTTGGACACTTTCTACACTAATTAGCTTGTTGGTTTTTAGCATGCCATTGATTTTACAAGGGTAGGTGTTACCCAAGTTTGATCAACTTGAAGGATTCAAGCACTCGCAAGGAAACATATGTTGTACCCTTTGTAAAACTACCTTTTTACCACCATTGTAACTTCACGAAACCATTCTCTTCTCCCTTTAGTCATAAGGGACTCCACTACTCTAACAAGCATTGTAATATATTGGGAGCTAGGAGAGTCTCCTAGGCATCTCCCCCATCAAGCGAGGGACACTCATCTTCTTGTGTAGTTTTGTCTCTTTTCATGGTGTGATTTCATTGGGATGAAAATTAACCATTAAATTAGCTTAAATTCACAACATTAGATTAGTCTTATTTCATTTCATTAGATTATTTTAACTTCATTTCATTAGATTAGTGTTTAATTTCATTTCAGCAGAATAGTTTCAATTCCCTAGATTAGAGTTAATTTTGGCTCTTAGATTAGAGTTTATTTTTTTGAAAGAGTAGTGAACCCCATCAAACTCTGTTGTGTTCACGCCATTGCAAGATTTCCTTGATCCTTATGTGTGACTTAAAAGATTTTGTTGGTTGTCTTAGTCTAATAGGAAAAACCACTTATGTTCTCCTTATAGTGAGATTGGGGGAAAATGGTAAACGTTGACTTGTGAAATAAGGACAGGGGCTAGTTTCCCCTATTTTTGGATCTCCTTGCAATGAGCTAATTTCTAGGATTTCAAGAATACTCATTGAACTGTAAGATCCCCTTGCAACTTTTCTTAACCTAACAAGGATAAGGTTAGAAGAGGAAACACACCTTATTTATATTTACTTTATTGCAGTCACACATCTCAGATTGCGCACTCATACAAATCACCACATGTTTGTCAATCTAATAAATCTAAATCCAAGTGAAATCTAACTTAACTAAAATGTACCAAGAACATTCCACAATATTTTTTACAATATTCAATACTTGGCTATTTTTCATTGCCACATTTACTTTCAAGCAACATTTACTTTTGGCACTTTCATTTCCAAGTATAAACATTTAAGCATACTCTCTCACTTTAACCAAATACTTCTTTAATTAGCATTGGCCTTTATATGTTACATCATTTGCTTACAAGTATTTCATTCATATTGTCATTGTCGTATCTCTTGCTTGTGGATGGTTATTTTCATGATTATGATTTATTTTCCCATGAATTCTACTTACATGCTCTAAAGTGATATGTTGTTATTTACATGTTGATGGTTGAATGTGTTTTGGGTAATTCGATTAACTCCTAGATATCTCTTGTTTAACTTAGCTTAATCAAGCCCTAATTTTGTTTTCTCATATGGACTAACCTACTTGGATTCACTAAGAGTTAGCCTATATGGAGGAGTTGAGATTTGAGTGACAAATTCTCAACTTGAGACTTTCCATCAAGGCCACACCCAGTGGATTAAATATTTTCTTGACGTTAGTGCAAGTGTGACTTAGGTGGCAACAAGAACTATGGTGATTTTCATTGTCGTGGCTTTTGGATTTCTCTTTGGAAATATGTATTTTACAACTATTTCAAAGAACATGTTTAATTATTGCATAAAACCTTTGTGCCTTGGCTCATAAACCATACATTTGAGCAATACATTCCTTCAATTCTAAGAATTAAATGAATTTCAACAAATTCCCTTCTAAATAATGAAATTTCAGGTGAATTTAAGCATCATATTAATGGAAATGGCATTCAACCAAATGGAAAGCACAAACTTGAACGAATTAGTTCACCATCTTTTGAAATTTGACTAATTTTAAATTTTGTGGAGGAAACTAGTCAAACACTATGACTTAGGTATTATTTGCCACCTCATGCCACCTCATTTTGTTGTTGGTGATTATGTTTATTTCTTGTGGTAGTGGTTATCGAGAGGAGAAGACCCTAGCATTGGTTTTTTAATGCACAAATTTCTTATAGGGGCATGAACTCTTATGTTTGAAAAACCTTTTGTGATTTAAATAAATTTTCTTCAAACATGGTGAAGTTTTGTGGAGGATTGACAAAGAAATTGGGCAACATAGAAAGAGGAAGAGAGGCAACAACCTACTGGGCATGTAGGTATTTGATGATTACCATTGAATCCCTGACCCAAATTATATTCTATTGACCTAGAGAATTCAGTTTTCAAATACCTTGGAGAGATGCATTTTCTTTATGGCTTTGTTATTCCCAAAGATTCCAATACTCCAGTGGAATTGTAAGAGTAGATTTCCTCCAGGATCAGAGATTATGTCGCATGCTCCAACTTTGCCCTGGATACCTTTCACTGTCACATCAAATTACAAGATGAATTCTTATTGAAGCATGATCCATTCATTAATTTTTTTATATTTGTGCTTCAATTTGCATCCTAGAAATCTCATCAAGGCTTTGGGCAAAACTCTTTGTGGCATTTTTTCAATAAGTCTATTTAACCATGATTTTCCATGTCAACTATAAATCCCTTCCTTTAAAAGAAGTGTTGACTATAAATCCTTCCCTTAAAAAAAGTACCTAAATTTCTCATATGGTCTCCACCAATAGTTTGGTTGTATCTTTTGTGATCCTTCTTGTATTGATAAGAGTTTGAGCGCGAGGAAGAAAGAGATTTGTAGCAATAATTTCTCCAACCTCTCTGCAATATGATCAACTCCTAATTCTCTACTTCTCCACATGTATTTACCATTCCTTGGCTTGATATCCACAAGTTTTCATTTTCAATTCACTATATTACTTAGTTCCCTATGTGGATCCATCACAACTTTGCCTTTTTTTCTCTCTTTATGGACACATTGTGAGATTGAAATTGTCGTCTCATATTTTATTATTTGGAGCTACAGAATGTTGTGTGAATAAGAAGGAATCTCAACAACATATTTATACATCCTAGTTATTTGACACGTAAACATGGATCACCTAGAAATATTGAGCCAAGAGATAGCATGAGAAAATACCAAGAATCCAATGGCTTCCCATTAAGTACAACTAATACCTATCACATTTGGGTCCAATAGGGTAGCCATTCTTGTCCAATAGGGTAGCCATTCCTCCTAAGAATCCCTTGGTGTTGAGATTATGGCGTCTACATCACCTCCATATGAATTCCTTTACTTCTAAAAGAAGGCTTCCATAAGAGAGTTCCTTCACTTCTAAAAGGAGACTTCCATAGGTTTTGTTTTGTTGAATGGCGAACTAAAGATAGATTTTTTGTTCTTATTAATTTATAAATGTTTTCTTTCTTCTACTCATTTCCTAGATTTGTACAGTTCCTAGATAACACTTTTGTATGCTACCTTTATTTTTTTTGTTTTTCTAAATATATTCTAAAGTTTACGTGAAGACAACTTGTATCACTAACTGGGACCCTAGAGTTCTTTTTTTTTTTTTTTTTCCTTTTCCTCCCTTTCTTTTTTCGTCATATAATCATTGAGGTTTACCCCAAAGGAAAAGTAATAACCTCCCCCTAGAGGAAACCCTAGGGATGCAATAGAAAACCTATCAAGCTAAGCAAGAGAACTACCCTAGCCTAAGGAAGAATCCTTGAACTAATTCTAGTTGATTCCTTGTTATAGGGGAGGGGTTTTTCCTAGGATTAATGCATTGAACTAACTAAAGGGGGTGCAAGTCTTGAAGTCTTTGACAAGTGTAAAATTCCCTAGGGAGAGCCCAAACCAAATGATGACTCAATTGTAGATTTGAAATTTGGTTCTGATACATTTGATGGTGATCAAAAGGATGCTTAAATTGAAAACAAATTCAAGAATGATCTCAAAGTTCTCATGGCAACAAAGAAATTATAGTGTCCTTGTATGTTACATGAAACATTCAATCATTAAAGCTCTTGTAAATGTACTTAGCAGTGAGTAAAAACCAAATCTCCTGCATGACCTCTTCAACATAACACCATGAAACCATGATACAATAATGATAATTATTCCATAATTTAACTATGTTTTAGATATTTGATGAACATCAAAACCATGGATGATATCAAAGCAAGACATCCAAGAAAAATTATGTTCACTCAATGATTCCATCTCTGAGTTAGGGATTTTCTCATAAAACTACATGTTGTAGATGTTTATAAAATGTACTAAAAAATTCATATATATTAATTTTGATTATTAAACCATGTTGAAGCCTTATATTATTATTGGTGTTGAAGTAAATAAGAAATCCCAAATATTTGTTACATGTTGATCCAAATGGATCCTAGAATACTCTCTAGGTCTTGAAATCTTCTTAAAAATCATTTGAAAAAAACCCAAAACAATCGCATGAGAGGAACCTTCAAAAACGGCGAAAAACACTGTCAACATCCAAAATTATGAAGAAACAGTAAAAAAATGGGTTATCGGAAACTTTGCACAGTAGTCATCAGATCTGGCCGATCAACAGTCCATATCTAATTGGCAAATCGCAAATCAACGGTGATAGGCGGAGGAAATCGAATCACACCACATAAAACTTGCAATGGTGATCGACGGAGTCAACAAGGACCGTTGATCAAGCGCGCAGATCGACGGCCCACATTGCATCACAGAATCACTATCGGAGATTACAAGAGTGCTTACAACGGCCCAGGTTTATCGCGATATGTGATTGCGACCAATTGCATCGCGATATCGTAATCAAAGAAACACAATGGAGCGCGGCTTATAGACATGTATATGTGTGATGCGATTAGCCAGACCCGATGGCTATATAAACATTGTTGTATAAGATTTGAGATCTGTCGAAAGGCATTTTTAATGTATTTTCGCATATTTCGTTATTTAACGAAATACAAAGAAACAACGTTAATGCGATAAAAACCAGACTTGAAGGGGTTTGGAAATGAAAATACATAATATTTGAAATCCGTCATAAGCCATTTTTTGCGATATTTTCCCAATTTTAATGTATTTTTAATACAAAGGGAAATCACGATATAAGCAGGATTTCAGGCGGGCCCAAGGTGGTAAGGGGTTTGTGTCGGGCTCTGCACAATCCCATACAATGGCTACCACGTGTCCAGGCTGGGGAGAGAGAAAACCACCTTCATCGGGCGGCTAACCCTTGTATGAAAGAGCTGCCCAAAATGAACCACAACCGTTGGATCTGGATCTCCCAGATCAACGATAGAGATACTATATCGATATACAGGTGGGTTCGATAAGAGTTATAAGGTGAATTCAGAAAGTTTGAAGTCCGATAAACAGTGTTTGGTGGACTTCTCCTATGTTTGAATGCATTTCTCTGTGTAAACAAAGAATGGTCATTTCAGGGATTTCAAAGGCCCGATGCACTCATTCGTTGCAGAATAGGTGGCTACCTCCCCTTAAGGTGTTATGCAATGATTATTTAACACTAGAAGAGGGATTCGAGTGGACAAAGGCTAGGAGACAGAAAGCCGAGAAGTGAAAATGAACAGGCATAGCAGATTGGCTTTAAAGCCACAGACAGAGAGCAAACAGAGAGGAGGAAATATTGAAGGCAGTACCAAGACAGAGAGAAAAGACAGAGACAGAGAGTGATTGAGAGAGTTTGTGTACTCAGAGAGGCTTGAGGGGTTCAAGAAAACTCTTTTTGTTGTATCTGTTGTGTGTTGAGTCTCAAATTGAGCTCATATTGTTGTAAAACTCTATTTGAAGACATAATAGGGAGGTCACAACTGAAGGTTGGACCAGGAGATATAGCGTAGGAGTATTGGGTGAAATCCTTATTAAATTTGTTGTGTTTTATGTGTGTTGTCTATTATGCTTCTTTATTGCTTCATTGTCTGTGTATTTTGAAATCTTATCTATCCATTGCATAAAATAACATAGGCGAATCCATGCACATGAGTCTGTAATACCTTATTAATTGAAAAGATCTCATTTTCAAATCAAGTGGTATCAGAGCTTTAGGTTGCTAAGGTTAGACAAGCTTGTATTGGATTGTTGAATGCTAACTAGGTAAAATCTCAAATTAAGAGAAGGAGAATTGGTTGAGGCTAACCCAGAAATTGGTAGAGTCTATCCTAGTAGGAAAATGATAGAGAAAATTCCCTTGGAATTAGACTTTCAGTTCATGGATAGTTTCATGACCATGAGAGCCATGGTAGAAGAGATGTACCGAGAATTTAAGAAAGGTAGAGGTGAAGATACTTCAACCTCCAAACAAAATAAAGGAATGGAAGAACCTCTTCTAGATGGCCATTTTGACGGCAAAGGGAAAGGAAAAGAGCCTCCTCTATCAACAACTCCTGATAGCCCTGAAAATAGAAAGAAGAAAACATTTTTGATTAATTTAGATGTAAAATTTGATTTGCCAATATATGACGGAGAATTAAATGCAGAAAAGCTAGATAATTGGATTAGACAGATTGATGTGTATTGCAAGGTGTAGAATATTGATTCAGGCAGGAGTAAAATTGAGCTGGCCAACCTACGCCTTGGAGGAACTGCCTTGGTATGGTGGGAAGGCAGGACACAAGATGATTTGAAGAAGCATGGTAAAATTCTTTCTGCCTAGAGTGAATTTGTTTCTGCCATTAAAAGACAATTCTATCCACTAGCTTATATGCAGCAAGATATGATGAGTTTGCAAACTCTTTGCCAATTAAAAGGGCAAAGTGTACAAAGCTATACCCAAGAATCTAGAAAAAGAACTTTAATTCTAGGCATTTTTTTAGACTCACCTGAAACTTTGTTGAAGTATATAGGTGGTTTGCATAGTTATTTGAGGCACACCATTCTCATGTTTAACCCTACTAGCATATATGAGGTATTCGTTCAGGCAACGCATCTAGAGGCTAGAGGCAAGAATTTGAACCCAGAGATTGGGGGATTATCAAAACCCACTGCAAATAATAACAAGGGAAAAAGGAAGCAGAAATGGAAAGAGAGGAAGGCAAATTCTGTACAGAAAGCCAAAGTTTCATGCACTCACTGCAAGAAGGATGGACATGATGATGAACATTGTTGGTCTTTGCATCCGGAGCTAAAAACCAAGAAGTTTGATGGCAAGAAGAAGAAGATCGTTGCTACTATACAGAAGGATTTGGGGTCAGACTCAGGCGATGAAACAACAATCACAACTACATGTATAAAAGGTAAAAAATTTGAAGCATCTACTAGTGATTCTGCACAAACTATTGATAATGAAGAAAATAAGAGGAAAATACATGAGCTTTTTTATTACAGTTATTTCCAAGCATCAAAAGATTGATACTTTATTTGATAGTGGCTCACAAGTAAACTTGATTTCTGAGGCAATTGTAAAGAAGTTGGGATTACTAACCACACCTTACAAGAAGCCATATATGTTAGGTTGGGTATGTGATAAATCCAAGCTACAAGTGACTATACAATGTATCTTAGGTTTTCTTTTGGGTCAGCATTTGTAGATGAGGTTGAGTTAGATACCGTTCCCTTGTATATATGTGGAATTGTTTTAGGAATTCCTACTTGTATGGTAGAAAAGCCATTTTCTATAGAGTTGAAAATAAATATCAACTCATTAAATATGGAATAGAATATATTGTAAGAGCTCATAAGCTCAAGAATAATTATACTCTCATAAACTCAGGGCAGATGAAAAGAACTGTAAATTCATGAAAGCAATTTTTATTGATGGTTGTAAAGGAAAAGAAACCTGATAAAACCAATGTATTTGAGGGTTGTGATGCTAAACAGAAAGCTGATTTAGAAAAATTTGTTTCAGAATATGATATCTTATTTCAAGAACCTAAAGGTCTTCCACCCAAAAGGGAAATTGTACATGATATTCATTTGCAACACTATGCTCCATTGCCTAACGTCGGAGTGTACGAGTTATCTGCTTTAGAGAATGCAGAGATCAAGAAGCAGGTACAGGGGCTACTCGAAAAAGGGTTCATAATACCAAGCACATCACCATGTGTATCTCCAATCGTGTTGGTGAGAAAGAAAGATGGTTCGTGGAGGATGTGAATTGATTACAGAGCACTGAATAAAATAACGATCGAGAATCGTTATCCTCTTCCTTGCGTAGATGATCTATTAGATTAGTTGAAAGAAGTTGTTTACTTTTCCAAGTTGGACTTACGCAGTGGTTACCATCAGGTTAGAGTAGCAGAGCAAGATGCATGGAAGACTGCTTTCAAAACAAAGCAAGGGTTGTATGAATGGCTAGTTATTCCTTTTGGCTTAATTAATGCTCCTGCCACTTTCATGAGAGTTATGAATGATGTACTCAGGCCTTTTATTGATGATTTTGTAATTGTATATTTAGATGACATTCTTGTTTTCAGTAAAACTTGGGAAGAACATTTGAAGCATGTAAAGCAGACTCTAGATGTTTTGAAAAAAGAAATCTCTATGTTAAATTATCGAAGTGTGAATTTGGCAAAACATCTTTGAATTATTTGGGTCAATTGTAGGGGGTGGTGAATTGAAGATAGATCCTTTTAAGATTGAATTCATTGTAAACTGACATAAACCCAAATTTGCTACAAAAGTTAGAAGCTTTCTAGGAGCAGCACAATATTGGAGAAAGTTTATTGCTAAATTTTCCCTAATTGCAGCTCCCTTACATTATTTGACAGGATTGAACAAGGTGTTTCAGTGGGGAGGCAAACAGAAAAAAGCCTTCGACACCTTGAAAGATACAATTACTACAGCACCAGTACTAGCATTGCTAGATCTTCAAAAATAATTTGAGATCAAAATAGATGTTAGTGACTATGCCATGGGAGCAATGTTGATGCAACATGGTAAACCCATATGCTACCATTCTGAGACATTTAATTCTACAATAGTTAATTACCCCACATATGATAAAGAATTGTATGCATTAGTACAGAGTGTAAAGAAGTGGAAACATTACTTAATGGGTAAAGAAACAGTTATACATATTGATCATCAATCACTTCAATATTTGCACTCACAAACTAAATTGTAGAAATCAAGACACTATAGGTGGATGGGTTTTCTACAACAGTTTCATCTAGTCATGAGATATAAGAAAGGCATACACAATAAAGTTGTTGATATGTTGTCCGGACCAATCATAAATGCATCTACTATACTTAAGCATAACTTAGTAATGCATGAAAGCTACATTGAACAATATGCTCAAGATATAGACTTTAAAGATGTGTATGCAACTTTAAGTCATGGCAAACAAGTAGAAGAATTGAATTACTATGTTAAGGACCAACTCTTGTATCACTTGGGAAAGCTATGCATTCCACAAACTGAAAGAGTTAACATAATTTGGGAAGCACATACTTCTCTCGTATCATGTCATTTTGGTGTAAGTAAAATAGTTGCACAGCTGCAAAGATTCTGCTATTGGCCAAAAATGTATGAAATAGTTTCTAGATATATTAAAGGGTGTACCATGTGTGCTAAAAGCAAGCCCAGCAATAGAAAACTAGGCTTGTACACTCCACTTCCAGTTCCTTCTCATCCTTGGAAAAGTATTTCCATGGACTTTGTTGGTGAATTGCCTAAATCTAGAAAAGGTCATGACTATTTATATATTATTGTGGACAGTTTCAGCAAAATGCATATTTTAATACCTTGTAACAAATAGATTACAGCTGAACAAATAGTGAAATTGTTCTTTCAACATGTCTGGGTGCATCTCAGGTTACCCACTTCCATAGTATCTAATTGAGATTCCCAATTTGTTGGGAAGTTTTGGTCAATTCTATGGGAATTGATGGACACCATACTGAAGAAGAGAACAGCCTTTCATCCACAAACAGATGGCCAAACAGAGGTGGTCAACAAGACATTGATCCAGTTGCTCAAGGGTTATTGCAACGAGCATCCCAGGGGTTATTGGGATGAACATTTATGTTATGTGCATTATGCTTACAACCGTGCTAATCATTATTCTACACAAAGATCTCCTTTTGAGACTTGTTTTGGTTTTATACCAAGGTATCCCTTGGATTTTGTCTTTGAAAAAGACATAGTGGTTGATGGACACGACGATGTGGACAAAGCAACCAGGTTCATTGAATAGATCCAAGAAATTCACGAGGTAGTGCAGGAACAGCTGGAAAAGAGCCAAGCCAAGTACAAGGCAAGGCATGATAAGCATCGGATGGAGCATAGATTCCAAGGTGGTGATCAAGTGTGGTTGTATATCAGCAAAGACAGAATGCAAGGTGAAGGAAAGAAGCTCAAGCCAATAAGGTATGGGCCTTTCAAGATAATTAGGAAAATTGGTGAGAATGCTTTATGCCTTGATTTGCTAGCTTACATGCACATCTATTCAGTGGTAAATGCAGAAAATTTAAGGTTGAATGAACCTTCATTAATTGAAGATCATGAAGAGAAACGTTAATTGTCTTCTATTGATGATCTGTTTCCTGAATATCTCAATGAGTTGCAGGAAGATACAGTTCTAGACACGAAGGTGACAACCACGAGCAAAGAGGATGTTGAGTACCTAAGAATCGGACTCAAAGGTTCAAAATCCAGCAGTGCAAAATGGATAGAGATTGGACAAGTGAGAAATTTGTATCCTCACTTGAGCGATGCTTGAAAACCAACTTTTGGTGGTCCAAAATCCTTTTCAGTGGGAAGGTGTGATCCAAATGGATCCTAGAATACTCTCTAAGTCTTGAAATCTTCTTAAAAATCGTTTGAAAAAAAACCCAAAACAATTGCATGAGAGGAACCTTCAAAAATAGCGGAAAACACTATCGGTAGCCAAATTATGAAGAAACAGTAAAAAAATGGGTTATCAGCAACTTTTCATAGTAGTCGTCAGATCTGGCCAATCAACGGTCCAGATCTAATCGGTAAATCAGTGGTTACAAGCGGAGGAAATCGGAGCGCACCACATAAAACTTGGGATAGCGATTGGCGAAGTCAACAAGGACCGTCGATCAAGCGCACAGATCGATGGCCCACGTTGCATTGCAGAATCGCTATTGTAGATTACAAAATCGCTTACAATGGCCCGGGGTTATCGCGATACGCGATTGTGATCAATCGCATCGCGATATTGCAATTAGAGAAACACAATGGAGCAGGGCTTATACACATGTATATGTGTGATGCGATTAGACGGACTCGATCGCTATGTAAACATTGTTGTATAAGATTTGAGATCTGCAGAAAGGCATTTTTTAATGTATTTTCGCATATTTCGTTATTTAACGAAATACAAAGAAACAGCGCCAATGCGATAAAACCCGGACCCGAAGGGGTTTAGGAATGAAAATACATAATATTTGAAATCTATCATAAGCCATTTTTTTGTGATATTTTCACAGTTTTAATGTATTTTTAATACAAAGGGAAATCGCGATATAAGCGGGATTTTGGATGGGCCCAAGGTGGTAAGTGGTTTTGGTCGGGCTCCACCCGATCCCATACAATGGCTGCCACGTGTCTAAGCTGGGGAGAGAGAAAACTACCTTCATCGGGTGGTTAACCCTCATATGAAAGAGTTGCCCGAAATGAACCACGACTGTTGGATCTGGATCTCCCAGATCAATGGTGGAGATACTATATCGATATAAAGGCGGATTCGATAAGAGTTGTAAGGTGAATTTAGAAAGTTTGAAGTCCGATAAACAATGTTTGGCGGACTTCTCCTGTGTTTGAATACATTTCTCTGTGTAAACAGAGAATGGCCGTTTCAGGGATTTCAAAGGCCCGATGCACTCATCCTTTGCAGAATAGGTGTCCACCTCCCCTTAAGGCGTTATGTAATGATTATTTAACGCTAGAAGAGGGATTCGAGTGGACAGAGGCCGAGAGGCAGAAAGCCGAGAAGCGGAAATGAACAAGCAGAGCAGATTGGCTTTAAAGCCATAGATAGAGAGCAAACAAAGAGGAGGCGGTATTGAAGGCAGTACCAAGACAGAGAGAAAAGACAGAGACAGAGAGTGATTGAGAGAGTCTGTGTACTCAGAGAGGCTTGAGGGGTTCAAGAAAAATCTTGTTGTTGTATCTATTGTGTTTTGAGTCTCAAATTGAGCTCATACTGTTGTAAAACTCTGTTTGAAGACATAATAGAGAGGTCACCACTGAAGGCTGGACCAGAAGATGTAGCCCAGGAGTATTGGGTGAACTCCTTATTAAATTTGTTGTGTTTTATGTGTGTTGTCTATTATGCTTCTTTACTGCTTCATTGTCTGTGTATTTCACAATCTTATCGATCCATTGCATAAAATAACATAGGCAAATCCATGCACATGAGTCTGTAATACCTTATTAATTGAAAAGATCTCATTTTCAGATCACATGTCCATGGTATTAGTTCATTAAATAATTTGGCTATGTAATATGTGTTCAAAATTGATAATTAATTATGCCTAAATTTTTTACCACAAAATAAATACCAGCATCATTGTTGGTAACAAAGCTTAAATAAATTTAAAATAATCCTAGGTTGAGGCTTGTATGAACCAAATCATCATATCATTCATTGGTTGTAGTAGATGTATTGAAGTTACCTTGAAATCAGAATCAACTATATAGAGGTTATCATCTATGCATGTTATGTAAAACAAAAAATTGACTAGTGCCTTAATAAAATAGATTATTTTTTCAAAGGAAATTGTTACATATTCGCCATGAAATAAATGAATTTGAATGGCTAAAAAGATTAAAATCTTATTAAATTGAATTAAGCATCCACATGAATTTGTTTCATGAATTATTAATTTATTTGAGCCTTGTTTGGTGTGAGTTATATGTAGAAAAAAACTCAAATGCAAATAGTGTATGTAATTTAATCATGACGAACAAACCTAAAGCACCTAAATACAAATCAATCCTCCTTGAAACTAAAAATTCAAACTTTAGATCAGATTTCTTTATTACCCAAGTTAAAATTTATATTTATCCATTTTAAAATTCCTTACTCAAGTATAGTACCCTACTATGAAATAAGACTTGAAAACAAGAACTTTCTTGAAAGTACTTGGGGAGAAAAAATAAAAATTGATTAAAAATTTTGAGGAAAGAAAGTTAACCATTAGGCCATGGAGTTTTCCCTTTCTTGGGTGATGATTTCTTGCTAGTGCATTGAAGTTTTTTCTCACTTAGGGTTGGAAGAAAAACATCAAACGTAAAATACCAAATGTTAGAAGCTTTAAAGGGGGTTGAATCTTATAAGAGTAAAATAACCAAATAAAGTAAATCTTTCCTTAGAAAATCTAGATGCAATAGAACAAAACCTCGAGGATATTTCTCCAAAATACATTTGACATCTATAGCTAAAAAATATTTGGTAAAGTAAAAATATAGAAGAATCTCATACTTTTTTAGCTCAACCTTCTTCATAATACCTTTAACCACTTCAAATGGTACATTTTAATTGATTTCCCTAAGGATCATGAACCACCATTCACAAGGAAATAAAAGATGAAAAGTAAGTAGCTGAAAAGTTTTTTGCTTCATTCTCTAACGAGTAAAAATGAGTTAATGAAACCTCTTTTATAAGAAAAGTGCTTCAAACCCATGATTCAATATAATGTGTTTTACAATACCATATGCTTGTTACAAGTGGTATTTTAACACTCTCCCAACTTCCTCTTTGATTTGGTTAAACTAGTGGAGCACTCCAACCTTATGGTCAAATTCCACACAAATGGATCTAGTGGTCAAAACATGTGATAACTTTTGCATGGAAATTCTTGCAATAATGTAACTTGGTTAATTTTTACAAAATTTTACATTGCGACACGATTTTGAAATCTTATGGTCAATCTGCATCCAATTGTGTTGATTAAATGGAATTCTTGGTAATTTGTCAATAGATAATTTCCCTTAAAAATGATCACTCTAAAAAAGTGTGCTCTAACTATTGAAGAAAGTGTAACTAGGTTCGGTCTTCATAATAACATGATCTTTATATTTGATGTAATAAAAGAGAATAAATTATTTTTGTAATCTTGCTACATGGGTTTCATGAGCAAGAAGTGTCACTAGATAAAAGACTTCTTCTTGATGTCTTTAAGATTTATTTATATGTCAAAGAGTCATGTCATGTATATATAAACTCCTCATGAGTTCAGGTAAATATGTACAAGTCTTCAATAGCCATGCAAGACCAATATCAATGCCTCAAAAGCAAGCCTTCCAAAGTTTGAAAGCAAAACATTAAAGGATCTTCATGTCGGCTCAAAAAGGAATTAAGTAAATAAATACAAGTCACGTCGACTTGGAAAAATAGCTATGTTGGTTCATAAACATGCGTCGGCTTATATAGATGGCTCACTACTATAAATACCCATGAAGCGTCAGTGCAATTACACCAAGAAGAACTTTGCATTCCTCTTTTAAATCTTGCATGAATGTTAGGTGCAGGGGTACGCTATATAGGAGGGACAGATCTCGCATAAAGGGAGGAAAAGATCTCATGTTTTTATCTCTAAATTTTTCGTAGAGTATAGGTGCAGGGATCCGCAATTAAGAAGGAACGGACCTTACATAAAAGGAACGATAAATAGAGTGGATGATGCTTTTAAGTAGGAGGCTTGGGATATTTTCAATGATTCCCTTAAAGACAAATTTAAGGGAGAAATTGCTTGAGTTACAATTTAAGGACACATGGTACCAGGAGGATAGCAAGAGTTTAAGGGAGGATGAACTAATGATCCCAAAATATGAAGGATACTCCCTTGATAATGATGGGCTACTACGATTTCGGGGAAGGATATATGTGCCACCAAATGAAGATATACACCAATTAATCTTGAACGAAGCAAATGGAGCAGTGTATATGGCACACCCTGGTGATAAGAAGATGAGTGTGGACCTGAAACCACTCTTCTTTTGGAAAGGGATGAAGAAGGACATTATAAACTTTATAGCAAGATTCTTAGAGTGTCAGCAAGTAAAATCTGAACATAGACATCCAGCGGGGTTATTGCAACCCCATAAGATACGAGAATCTAAATGGGAAGTTATATCAATGGACTTCATTGTGGGACTACCAATGACCTCAAGAAGACATGATGCCATATTTGTAATGGTGGACATGTTGACTAAGAGTGCCCATTTTATACCAGTTAAGACTACATATAAGGCATTAGAGATAACCATATTTTTATTGATGAGATTGTGAGATTGCATGGAGTGCCTAGAAATATCATATCAGATAGGGGAGTAGTGTTTACAAGAAGTTTTTGGACCAGTTTCCAAGAAGAATTAGGAGCCCAGTTGAACTTTAGCACTGCTTATCACCCTAATACAAATGGTCAGACAAAGAGGACTAATCAAATCGTCGAGGACATGTTATGGATCTATGTGATGGAACAGCAAAAGAGATGGGAGGAGTTTTTACCCTTGGTGGAATTTTCTTACAATAACAGTTATTAGAGTTCCATTAAGATGGCGCAATTTGAGTTCTTGTACAAAAGACCTAACAGGGCACCTCTCAGTTGGGACTGACTAGAGGACCGAGTATTAATAGGACCAGAAGTGGTGCAAGAGATGGAAGAAAAAATGACTATGATTAGGGGGAGGCTAAAAGAAGCACAAGAACGAAAAAGAGCTTTGTCGACGCTCATCGAATAGATTGAAGTTATTATGTGGGAGATAGGGTGTTCCTGAGAGTAAGGCTCCAAAAGAGCTCTATAAGATTTGGAAAGGGAGAAAATTAGTCTCCACGGTTTGTGGGACCTTTTGAAATCTTATAAAAGAAAGGGTTGGTGGCATGTATGCTTGCCTTACCTCCATATCTAATGCACATGCATGATGTGCTTAATGTTTCTATTTTGCATCATTATATTTCCGATCCTTCACATGTTATTGACTTGGTCATTCGCAGGTTTCAGACGAGGGCATGGTGATGGTCGAACCAGTTCGCATACTAGACTAGCGAATTTTGTAGCTTAAACGATGGTTAATGGACTAGGTTAAGGTCCAATGGGATAATTATAGTTCCATTTCAGCCACTTGGGAGGATGACGAGGATATGCGTCATCGTTTTCCTTAACTATTCCAAGGACTTTGTGACAAAGTCTATTATTAAGAGGGGGTGTGTGCAGTGCCCCACTCTAGTTGACTAACAGTGATATGACATTAAAATTTATTTAGCCCTAAGGCCCGCACTTTATTCTTTGAGTACCTCTGGTTGAGGATCCAGACAAATGAATCTATGACTAGTGGATGTGCTGGTTATATATGTTCT
Source organism: Pinus taeda (assembly GCA_000404065.3). Classification (NCBI taxonomy): domain Eukaryota; kingdom Viridiplantae; phylum Streptophyta; class Pinopsida; order Pinales; family Pinaceae; genus Pinus; species Pinus taeda. Next base: position 115,903 of record APFE030452168.1, on the reverse strand, counting down.
CTATTGATATTATGATGATGATAGCATTAATGCTTATGTATATTCTCTATTGATATTATGATGATTGTAGCATTAATGGTTATGTATGTTCTCTATTGATATTATGATGATAGTGACATTAAAGGATATGCATGATCTCTATTGATATCATGGTGATGATAGCTTTGATGGATATGCATGTTTTCTATTGATGTTATGATGATAATATCTTTGATGGATATGTATGTTTCCCACTGATGTTATGATGATGATAGCCATGGTGGATGTGTTTTTTATGTTAGCTACTTACATTAGTTCTAGTTCACAATGAACAACGATGTGAATGACTAGGTCATATTGATGATGCTATTATAACAATGACTAACACTGAGAAAATGTGTTACTAGTGATTATTAATTATGATAGGAAACCACGAGAGGCACTCACATGTGATGAGTTGACAACATTTGGTTTGATGGAAATTAATATTTTGTCTTTGAAATTCTAAGTCGAGTTTGAAACCTACTATATATATATATATTCTGATGATAGGTTAATTTCTTGGCTGAATGAATCACACATGGGTGATGGGGTTGTAAAATTGGATGGAACTGTATGGGAGGGGGTGGAACAGTGGCCCTCATCTCACCTGCTAGCACTCCTGTTGTGAACTGGGATTGAAAGGTTGAAACACCTTTGCCTTGAAGATCACGATGTCGTGGGGTCAGGTACCAAATTTGGGTCACTCACGAGGATCCCTGGTTGGCCAGTTACTTGGGTAGATGTGGGAGGAGGGTGTTACATTTTCCATTCTTCCAAGTAGATTCAAAAGGGGATGGTAGAATGTCAACCAAATGAGTCTCACAATTAATCCTCGATATATAACCTGAGCAAAGGGATCAAGCCTAACTTTCTCACCCCAAATCTCTCTTGCAGAAGAAGTAAATTTTAAGTCTCTGACATAACCTGAGCAAAGGGATCAAGCCTAACTTTCTCACCCCAAATCTCTCTTGCAGAAGAAGTAAATTTTAAGTCTCCGACAAGGATAAGGGATCGATCCTGCAAGAGTCCACTGGAGAACAAAAGGTTCTAAAATGCCTCTCTCTCTAGATATGGCCCATAAAAATTTACAAGGATAACCGGGTCGACCATACCTCCAAGGTGGCCTTCGTCATATATTATATATATATTATATATATATAATTAAATTTTTTTATTTTTTATATGTTCAAGCTATATATATATAATATATGCATGTGTAAACTTTACAAAACACACCTAAATACAAGCAACACTTGACTCACATAAAAACTATAGTAATTAAAGACTATCATTAGACTTTGGAGCCTTCCCACGTTCACTATTCACTGTTACGTTGAGATTGAGAACCACAAAGTTAACTTCACTTAGAGAGTTTACCAAGGGAAATGATCCCTTTTGATTGTGTGTTATCTCTTGCTATAGTTCTTCAATCTACCTTCTCATATGTCCCATTTCATCCTTCGACCTTTGCATGTGAGACTGTTGGTGAATTAATATTTCTATGGTGGATACCAAAGTTACGAGAAGTTGATTGTACCTCAATGAAAATTGTAGAATTTCCTCTTGCATGAAATGAGTGCCTTTTCCCTATTAGTTTTGCATGTTGTTGATTTCCACTAGAAACCAACAAAATTCCCAATGCAAAAATAGAGGAGAGTCCCCTATCCAATCACTAATACCTGACTATCCCATGTCTAATAAGTTAGGGTAGTTATTGTTCACCATGTCACCTTCACTCAGCGTACAAAAGGTATTCCACTAGAATTAAAATACACCACCCCTATTTACTCCATACACATTTATACCATGGCAGAACATACCTAATTCGTCACCCTTTACCCTCTTTTCCTCCCCTAAGATGAAGCTAATATATTCAACCTCTAGCAACATCAACGACAAGGGTCAAACAAGGAGGAATTTTCTAACAAATATATCACTTAAATTATTAGTGTAGAAGAAGAGTGAACAAAGAGATTGATAAATACCCGAGTCCTTCTCCGCATTGGTCTGAAATAAAAAATGGAGTAGGAGAAACCAACATTAGGATAGGAATAATTCCCCTCCATTCTGAAACTTAACAATCCAATCCAACATCATCTACAACCACCATTGTGATGATTGTACTTCTTCTTTGCCAAGAAAGAAAATTGACGTCCACACAAATTAACACTGAACACACCTGATACTAGGTATAGCACATAAACTAAATTATTAAATGCACACCTACCCTACCCATGGGAAAAAATATTTCTCCAATCTCTGATGCTGTCACCCATAACTTGCATGATTGTATTACCTTATGCTACACCATGTCAACACATAAATGTTTGTCCAAGTACCATTTCCCTCCTAAAACAAATTGAAACACTTCTCACATTCCATATAATTAAGAACACAATCCATAAGCTAACTCAAAGTCCCATCTCCCCACAATACATCACATTCTAGGTCCTTCTTGTTCCATGCACTTAGACATGTAGCTTAAGAGAGTGCAATCACCCCCCTAAGTTAACACAATTAGGGGATTACATAATTTCTTCCCTGTCCATTGATATGGAGGGGACCCTAAGCCAACATAGTTATGTTTTTAGCCCGAAGGTCATCCTCTTTATTATTTTTTGGCAACACATGGCATGTAGAACAAATTATATAATTCAACCAACATAAGCCTAATTCTGTTGAAGAGAATTGCAAATTTCAAGTCCTCTAGAAAATAGCACATTTTGAGATGTTGAATTAAGATACAAGTGTCTCCCACAATTATTATTTTCCTAGGATTGAGCGCGAAATATTAGATTAGTCCTTGTAAGAGGTCATCGGCTTCAACCTAATTGTTTGAAGCGATTCCTAGGCCCCAAGAGAAGGAGAGTTCTAGTTGTCCTTTAGGGTGATGAATTACCTCCCTACTCCTACCACTATATTATTATTTTTAAAAGAGAATTTGTATAAAGAAATATAAATATACTTTTTTATATTTGTGAATAACATTTCTCAGTGTTAAAGTAATGCATCTCATTCAATGAGATTCAAATCAAGCATTCACCAACATGGAACTAACTAAATTCTCAACAATGTTGATTATAATTGGTTAAATTAACCCTTTAATCTAGTTATTGTCTATATTGTTTCCATTAGAAATATTCTTCTTACTTCATAAATAAAGACCATGGGTTTTTAGATTATTTTTAATTTTTTTCATATATAGAATTAATTTTATTTTAATAATTTTATCTTCTCAAAATCTATTAATACAATCTCAAAAATTTGATATGCAATTAAATAATTTTGTATAAACAAACTTTTAGTTTCTGCTTAAAATAACATGTTGATGACTTACACTCTTACAACAGGCTTCTGAGTTTTAGGTCAATAAGGAAAATGAACTCTTACCCAATAATAAGGAATTAGTCATGTGTTTTTTGTAACATTTAGCCTTTTTTTTTAAATCGATATTTTCTATTAATTCTTCAAAAAGGCACATCGTGATAATCTGATAGACAAAATTATCTCGGCCTCATTCCTACTAGACTTGTTGGCCAGGAGATAGTGGGAAAAAAAAAATGACAACAATAGGAGAAAACTAGATAGCCTCACTCAAACTGCCTACATTAACTTGAAGAGACCCAACACCCAAAGACAACCAATAACCATATTTAGTCACCATTACCTGAACTAGGAGCTTCTAACATATTGTTAGGTGGTGGAGGAGGACGGAAGGCTTCATGCATGCGGTATTCCATATGCGTCAACCTTCCCTCTAGGAATTCATGTTTGCCCTGAATCTATTTTTTCCCTCGTCAAAGAGAAACTAACATATCCATCATGTGTCACTAATTATATTGTAAATCATGCGTAAATACTATGATCTCGTCACAGTCATCTTGTCAATCCTAGGCTAATTGCTCCATCAACAGTGTGACCTCACACAACTAAGCTTCAAGCGAGTCAAATGCAGTGGATAGATCAACTCTACATGGAGAGTTATCAAGTTGTTAGTTGACCTAATCCCCAATATCTTGTTGTTCTACATGATGCACCGCATCGATACCTCGAGGGTTGACACCCCTACGTGTTGGGAATAACACTGGGGGGTGAATCAGTGTTAGCAAATAAATAATATTTTTCATTTCCATTATTAGATTCATATACGCTAATTTAGTTAAGGCAAACCACGTGTATACACAACTGTGTTTAATGTAACTAGCGTATATCCAGTATACTTATGATTTAGTTAGTTGATCTCTAATGAGTGCATTAGAACATTATTAACCATATAAACAGTAAACATGTGCAATAAAATAGAACAGATCATCACACATAAGAAGAACACATGAACACCATGATATAAGGTGGAAACTCAATGTGGGTGAAAACCACCTATTGCAATCGTCTCTATCTTCCTTTTAATAAGAAACTTCTTTTTACAATTTTGTACTGGCCCAGAGTCATACCAGTACACAGGCACCCACCTGCAGAAGGCTACAACCTTCTCTCGTTCTCCAGCTACTACTGGAACGGAGCTAAAACCCCCTAGCTCTTGTACTAGCCAATATGTTTACTAGTACGTAGGCGTCTGCCTACAGAAGGCTACGACCTTCTCTTTTCTTTCAACGACCACATTTCATAATTTTTCACACTGGATCCATCAATACAAAACAATCACCACTGCGATACAAACATCAACTATATCTACAACATCAATTTCTGAATCACCCAACAATTGAATCACTGAAACCCTGTTATCAAAACATAGTCACCAGAACACAGAGCAGAACCCAAAACTCTGCAACAACCACTAGAACCACAGAAACCTCAAATAACAAATATCATAATGTATACACTACTTTGTTGTGTTGAACCAGCATGTATACATTGTTTGACCAAAGGGAACCCGCATACAGGTCTGAAAATAATTACTTATACCTTCACTGCAATTTTCAACTTCAGATATACCCAGAACATAAGATATAAAGGATAAGACATGCGTCAGTATTCAGATCTATTCATGATTATACCATATAATGATAATGCATTTTAGTCTTCATGATCCCGGTCCATCAACCTTCATCAACCGCATAGGTGCTCCCTTGGTTCAGATCAAGCAAAGCATCACCAACCCATAACCAGCATACTAGATCTCTCACTTCATCATCACTTGTACGCTTGCCTCCTGGCATAATGATCTCCTCCTCCTTTTATAGTCTTAGGCCTTACTCAATACCATGGTCCAAAACCACTTAGAACCAATACCTTGGACCAAATACCTGGGGTCAACATGTCGGACAAGATACCTTGGACCAATATCATGGATCACAATACCATGGACCAAATACCACGGACCAAAACCAAATTCTCCAACATGTACGCGCCTTTCCTTGTGTGAGGGTGCATGTATATGCATACGCGTCTTTTGGTCGGCGAACCCGTGTATATACGCGGCTGGTGCGTGTATCTCTTTTTCCTTCATTCTAAGAGCCTGAATTGTGATCTGTCATCTGAGTGAGTTGCCATCAAGGACAACACATATGTCATACTTGTATCATAATTCCAACACTACAAGCACATCCTCTTTAGTGTTGCATTTCCCACCAACTTGCCCCTGCTCCCAAAATATACAGGGGCTCACACCACACAGACCACCAACTGAAAACAATCATGTGATTCCCAACACAAAACTTGCACAACGAGACTGCAAAATGCCTACGTGACCACCGCAACCCTTGACGCGACAACTGCTTAACCACCTTACTCGTTGGGAAATGCCTAGACCTTAGAGCCCTAACCTTATGTCATTTTCCCAATCACAAAATTGAAGCGCCAGGGAAAAATTACACCCTGGGAGGCTACCCAATGCCACAAGGGGGTTGCCAAAATGTTTTATGAACACCACCGTGAACAGCCAACACCCACCAACTCTCATGAAAAGCACAAAACCAATCACTCGAGCTCCCTTCAAGAAAACCAAAAAAGGTCAATCTATAAGAATGTACCTAAGAGATAAAGGAGTCGAAGGTTCTGAGAGCCAAAATGAAGTCATCCCTTACTATAATAACTCCTACACTGTAACAACCCTGGTGAAAAAATCTATGTAATAATCTAAATAAAGGCAAAAATAAGACCACGGGTAAGGGACATTTATTCCAAGTTGAATGTTAGACAAAGATATCCTAGTGGGCATCACTCGATGTGTGTTTTTGGTTAAGGAAATTGGAAAAGGCAAAGGCATTAAAAGAAAAAAAGGCATGTTTTGGCACATTTAGTTATGAAAATAATGGAAATTAGGAGAAAAGTAAGGTGAAAGGTCACAGGTTGCATGTGAGGAGGAAATTGGAAAATAATGGAAAATGAAGAAATTAGAGACTTCATTGATAAAAAGGCTTCTGAGGATCAATTGGAAAGCTCTTGGTCAGTGTAGGCTCTTGGCTAAAGCTTAGTCAGTGTTAAGCTCTTAGTCAATGTAAGATCTTGGCTCAAGCTTGGTTAGTGTAACTTCTTTTCAGTTCAAGTTTGGAGCTCTTTCATTATTCTATCTCTCTCTCACTCTTGGACACTTAGAGTTTTCTTGCAGCACTCTAGATTTGGATCAAGGAAGGAAAAGAAATCAAAGGGAAAGGAAGAAAAGCAAGATCAAACAACTTTAGCAGGAATACTTGCAGGTAACCTTTTGCATGTGTGATTTCCTAGCTGGCTTGGACATGCATGGCTTCACATGTTGGTGTATGGTTCTCTTGCTGTCGATGGCATGGTTTTGTCAGATTATGACAATGGTTTTCAGCCTAGCCTAGCCTTTTTTTGAATGCCATGGTATATTGGGAATTTTATCTCGCTTTTGAGATTTGGTTTGTCGGATGGATTTCAGAATCCAGAGTAGAGGTGGTCTCAAGGTTCATTCCCAAAGGCATAGTAATCCCTTGACTGGTTTTTGCGGGATACACAGTGAAGCTTGAGGGAGAAGTCTCGGTTTAGGGCCTAGCGATCCGGGTTTGGATTGCGGTAAAGCCTAAGAGATTGGTCTCAGTTTAAGTCCTAGTGATTCGAGATTGGATTGTGGTAAAGCCTGAGAGACAAGGAGACGAAAAAATCCTCAAGGATAATGATGGATTCTGGATGACATTCCAAGTTTGGTTCGTTGTGATCGGAGCATCGGGTTTGGTGTGATCATGATTGGTGAGGGTGGAGGCAGTTTAACCTCTGTATTCCATTGGTTGTTCTTGGATTGGTTATTCTATGAGATCCCACATTCATGCTTAGAATATGGCAGGGGGTTGACTGGCTGAAAGAGAGATTTGGTTCAACCATGTCAATGGTCGAGTGGTACGTGGAAGTCCCGAATCTGGTCAGATTTGCCTATGATTAATAAAAGCTAATTTCTCTTACTTTTGCACTTTTTTATATGTGGATTTAATGGTTGTCATATCTTTGATATTTATATGGTTTTATGTTGTTTATAAGCATGGTTATATGACTGGTTCATGTCATGGTTATTTCATGTATTTACTTGTAATTGTTAAATGGATGGATGCAAGACCTAATTGATGTTATAACACTTCAATGGAGAAGGTGGTGATCCTTCTGCCTATGTTTCATAAGTGCTTCAGTCATTTATGCTATATCTTGTATCCTAGACTTGTAGGTTGCATTGACGCCAAGTGTTTGACAAAATGTCAGTTTCGATTTGGGATGCTCGGGCTTAGTCCTGAGGTTGAATTTTGATTTGTTTATCTTGTCATAATGTCTTTGATGGATTTTGGAGGTTGTAACAAGTTTTCGGCAGAGGTCGGGATTTTGGGCAAGAAAAGTGGCTCAAATCTCGGGGATGTTGGCACAAGTTTGCTAAAAAGAGTCTAGAGATGCTTGCACATAGGCCCGTGAGAGCGACTTTGGCCTCTGGACCCTGTCATGATAATAGCATGAGAGAGACCAAGGCTTAAAAGGCTTAAAACATCAATGTGTCTCAAGGAAAAGATTTCTAAGTGGCTGACATGTATCTTGAGAGTGTTGTTGTTGATGTGGATGGGTTTGCTTAAGGTGTTCCATTGATTCCATTTCCTTAAGGTCACTAAGGAGGTTGAATCCCTTGTAGTAGCCTTTATCGTCACATGTTTACCTCAGTTGGCTGGTTGCTTGGGTGGACCTTGGAGGAGGGGGTGTTACATACAAACATAATTGTAATGGTTTTCTACTTGACACTGCGAGACACAACGACCCTGAGTTCCATATGGCTACACCTTATGCCACTAGTGGGGCCAACGAAGCACAAATATTCCCGCATACATAATAGAACAATGTAGTCTTCAAAGTAGGGGGCGAGGGATGGCTTGGGATGGAAGCCACCCTACTCACCTAAAGGAATCCCACCCACAACAAACTTATCCCTCATCTTCCGAAAACCGTAAACAAACCCCACGACCAAGGTAGTGGCAATTAAACATATGACATTCACTAGAACCTTCACTAGGCGAACGTCAAGTGAAGTGTCCTCAACAAGCCTGATCGACATTAATGACACGTGGGAGGGGATTTGTAAGCCGTCTCCCAAGTCGGTGTTCCTTCATTTACCACCCCCATTGGGGATTTGTAACATTCAACTTTAATCGCATACATAAACCTAATAACCTTGATTATAATTTAATTTTTTATCTAAAAAATGTTTGTTTAAGATAAGGGATAAAAATGATCTTAACTTTGGATCTACCAAACGTCGAGAGGGATCAAAATCAAGATGAAACCCTCGTTTTGATTGCAGAACTTGAGGAAATGTTTGTACCTCCAGAGTTTTGATTCCTCTCAGCACTTGGTACATTTAGAGTTAAAATGGATCTACGTTGGTTCTTAATAATATTATTTATATTTATATAAATTTAACATCTCTATATAAAGAATACTTTTATTTTAATTTTATTAAAACTATACATATATTTAGATATATATATGCCCCATTTCTTTGACACACATATATTTTGTTAACTATTATATGTGTGTGTGTGTGTGTGTGTGTGTGTGTGTGTAAAGAAAAGGAAAAACATAGATTAGAAAATGGTCTATTATAAGTATTATGTTTTAATATACCCATTAATTATTAATTAAATATAAATATGAAGTTTTGAAATAAAATGGTTAGGAATATGAATCATTATTTTAATTCAACTAGTTTTTAAATGGGACTTTTTGGGAAAGATTTACAATTTATTTTTTGATCTAATTTGTCTAGAATCCATCAAGGATTCATTAAAATCATGATTTTGACAAGTGAACTCTTCACAAGAAAAGTGCCCCAATGGTTTTTGAGGGTACTTAATCCATATATGCAGTAAAAAAAACAATTTAAATAATAGAAATCAAGATTTGGCCACATTTTTTTCACCAGAATCCATCCAGAAATCCATGAGAAACTCCAAAAAATCGCACTTGAAGACTACTCCATTTTAATTCATGTTGTAAAATATATATTTTTTTAATAAGTCAATATTTTATTCATGGTTCCAAAAATATGTACATCAGAAGAAACACGCAGGTAGTCTCACCCCGACCAAGTTTGTTGACTACTACTAAAAGTAGATGACAGTGAAACAAAAAAGCATAAAGGGACACAATCCACAACTTAAGAGGCCATAGGCACCAATAAATATACATAACATATAAAACACTTGTATCCATGCTAGTCGTCAGAAGTGATGGAGGTTGGGTTGTCCGAGCTTGTTTCAGGAGGTGACAAAGGATGAAAGGAGAATTGGACATGCTTCTCGAAATGGGCCATCCAGACCTCCAGCTTCTCAACCTTCTCCGATAACAAATTCTAGCCTTGCCAGATGACCACTGCACGCTCTCAGACATGGCACTGGAAGTAATGTGTTTTGTTAAAAGTTACTATCAGTTCAGTATGTTCCTCTTGTTAAACCTGCTTCGAAGTCTCCAGATGCTCGAGAATGGACTAAATCAAGTCTCGACATCTCTCAACACAACAAACTTGTCACTAACCACAACCACCATGACGCGCCGACACATGATGCCTAGAAACACTACGACAAGCCGAGCCCACCTAGATGTTGGACAGGTGAAGTGTGGCCACCTCAACCCAACGTCAAGCCGTTGCGCATACCACCCCAAGTGTTATATGGAATTTGTATCTACGGATAAATACATTTTCCCTAAGTGGGTAGCTACACTTAGAACAACAGAAAGAAAGTGGTTTAACCTTTTCCTATAATAGATAAATGAGATGAAGGAACTTACTTGTGATCTTTCGCTTCCTTGATCTCCTTTGAATTGTTCCCGTCGCTCCCACTTGAATTGAATCAGCTCAATTGGTACCTGTCAACATAAACAAAAAACGAAAACGATCAAAGCATACATGATCTATATACTATAAACCAATGGAATCAACAACATTAAAACACATAATCATCATAGATATGAACAAGAATATGAGAAAAGGGACATCCAACTTTAGTAAAGTAGAAGGAAGAGTTACACCCAATGTGGTTCGATCTCGTGTCACTCATACAGCATCAGTCCAACCCTCGTCACACCAAAAGCACACCAATCCAACAACATAACATTACTTGACATGAACTCAAATCTCAAACCAACAGTATTTCTCTACAATCTTCAAATTCCAACCCCTTGATCACTATGATGAGTGGCCAATTTATAGGGAAATGCAGGTGGTTATGTCATAAATTGGGCATCGAATGGTTTTCCAAAATTGGATTTAGTTTCCATGGAGAAAGGGATGAGGGGATAGAAAGATAATTGATCCATAGCCTATCCAAATTCGACCTCATAGGATGAGATAAGAGTTTGGCATCCTTCTAGAATGCTCTAGAATCAAGATATATTCCCAGAATCCAATGCCAATTTTGCTCATTCTCGCCCAGCGCAGGTCAAAGTGGGCTTAAGTGCAGGACGGAATGAGCCTACCTGCTATGCAGTGCAGTTACCCCTGACCAAGGTTGCGTTGGTGTCCCAAGGAGGCATTTCAGCAGGGTTTCAGGCTAGGAAACTTCCATGGATGAAAGCATTCAATTTGATGACTTGTCTAGGGCATGTAGCCACTGAATTAGGGTTTGATGAGCCCTAATTGTATTGATCTAAATGTCAGGATTGATGTGCCCAAATAGACCTATAACAGTTGCCCCCTAAAGCATGAAGTCGAAAATGATAATGTCGAGAGATATGCTTGATATGTGTTGAGGAGGATCTGAAGCGGATGGTTACTTGCATCGATTACAATACATAATATCATGATATCTTTGAATTTTTCATGAATTGCTGAGGGAAGGCATACCCATACTTAGCATATAAACTTTTCATTACATGTACATAAATCAGATAGTTGTCTACAGATATAGACCGAGGATAGGATGACCATCTGTTTAAAGCCATTGTACAGATGATTTAGTACTCTCCTTAAATTGTAGCCCAGATAGATGAAACTAGATCCGAGGTCTTCTATCTCGTCCAATCATTCGCTCAAGTACAAGTCTAACCATGTGAAAATGTGATCTGAAGTCGAACATGGGACGACACTGTCAGTTACCAACCAATGATGTAAGTTGTTAACAAATGCAAGAGAAATCACCGGTAATGATAATTATTCTTAAGGTACTACAGTACATTCTGCATGGTGTGAATAGATGTTGTGATTTCGAACACCATACAAAGTCTTTCGGTCGAAAGCATGTGATGTCAACCTGTCGCTGGAAGCGAGAAACTTTCCATTGATGTATGCAAGCCTCAAGGTACTGAAAGGGTGTTTCTAAGTCAACTTCTTGGATAATGTGTTGATGTCGGCAAGAAGTGACTCGTCGCAGGAGGGCCTTGATGTATCCCCATTAACGACATGGAACGAGTATAATGATTTTGAAGACAAAATGTGACTAACGACAAAATGTTTAGGAATGGTGGCCATGAAAATGAAGGTTTGTGAGTATTGCAAAGGATAAAGTTTACTGACTGACTTCTCTTGAACATGTTGGCGACATTGAATGAATTTGCAACATTGACCCAAAACCAAAGTAATGGATAGTGTGATAGACCATAGGTATGATAACCATCAAGCAGATAACCCAACCCAAATAGTCACAGAGATGAAGTGAAAGTGTCATGTTCCAGAGCAACTTGCTACCATAAAGTGATTTATCCCTTTTCTCATTTTCTCTAGTCATTAATGACCAGTACTTCTTTATTTTTTAACAAGCTTAAGGAGGATAACATATGCTTGTAGTATAATTCCACCCTTCGGGTGAATCCATTGCTCTGTGATGTTTTAACGAGTCTAGCGAAGGTGAAACTCGGTCTTGTCATGATGGACAAGTTTGTTGCTATTTGATGTTTTAACGAGTTTAACGACAATGAAAACTCGATCCTTTTCATGTTTAGAGACTTTGAAAATGGACAGAAAGAAAACTCCACAAGTTCTTTCTCGTAAATTTGTCTCTCAAGTCCGAAAAAACGTAAAATAATGCAAGAGATAACCTATTGATCATGTTTGATCAACATATTCATTTTTTGTAAGTAATCTATCTCAATCCAAAAAAGGGTTAAACTTATACTGAGTAAATTTCATTTCCAATCCATTTAGGCGCTGAAAAGGACAAGCGCTCGACAATCTTTTCATATTTCAAGAGTCCGAAAAGAGCTTAAAGAGGAATCCACTTAGAGGAACGAGTGGCGTCTAGGATAGCAACTAGTTCCGGTGATGTTGGAACTTCTCAAAACATGTTGATTTATGTGAAGCGGCTGACTAATAAGACCACTCATTGCAACTGTTCCTCAAAAAGGGTAAAACAACCAAGTGAAAGTGTATGATCGGCCACGTAGATAGTGACGATGGAAGGAGAAAAACCAAGGCTCATTTGATGGAAGAGGCTGATAGAATGGTAATCACGAGGATTAAAATGGAGGTGGGTTCATTTTTACATAAGCTTGAACCATAGGGAACTATGCTTGGATTCAGTTTCATGTTTACACAAGCTTAAAACGAAAAAACTATACTTGGAATTGGTTTACATGATGACTCGATTATAGGTGCATGCCCCCAAGCTTCATTACATTCACCTAAGTAGACTACTCGTGGCTATCAGGTGGATGGAATGAAGGTTCATTTACGAGATCAAGTGAAAGACTCCACTGGGATTTTACGAGATCTTTGATTGATGATGGCATGAGAATGTGCATTCTCATGGTTTGAGCGTGATAGTTAGATTAGCTTCCCGACTAATTCAAATTATGGGGCTCGAGTAGTGTACAGAGATGTATTAGCATTGTGTTGGAGTATCATGACAGCAGTTCACACGATGATGGTACATGATGAGGTCAACACGATATGTTACAGTGAGCATGTAGCTTGAGATGGAGGGGCCAGCGTTCCACGGTGGGAGTAGCATGTGGAGATTACAGCAGATGTGGTTGATGATCATGGATTGAGGATACTTTTCGATGTACGACATACTAGTGGATTATATGGCATTGGTATGGATATCTTGGTGACAGATGGTTGCTAGATGGGAGATTGTCGAGGACGACAATGACTTCAAGTGGGGGAGAATGTACCGTCCACGCGCTGTAGACAGGAGCGCATGGAGGCGACAAGCTGGGAGCAGAAGTGCGATGGGAGAAAATGCGACTAAGTATGGGGAGTCGGTTGGCTTATAGCGTGAGGCGGTCCCGAGTGGGGGCGGTCAGCCAACCGGCCGACGTGCGAAAAAGGAGAGTTGGGGCGAGCCGACTCATTTGATGGAGAAGTGTGGTGGTCGGCCAACAAATGGACGCGATGGTTCAAGGGTGGCAAACCATATATATGGGATGACTTTGGCCTGGAGCTAAGGCATTCAATCAAGCAACCAGCGGACAAAACATCCAAGGGTGGAGAAGAAGGTGCGAGGAGTTTGGGTCTGAAATAGAGGCATAGTGCAAGCGGTTCGACTGAAGCACTCATGCCAAAACAGAGGTGCAGGCCGACGGCGCCGCAGGGCGAGCCAAGGCGCACTAGGAAACGCACACGGGAGTTTGAACGGGTCGTTCAGGAAGTAGTTCAAAGGGCTGAACGAACAGTCATGTAAGGTTGAATGGACGATCATGCAGGGCTGAACAAACGTGCCAAAAGTCGTTCGGTGGGTCGTTTGGAGGTCGTTCAGAGGATCATTTGGAGGTCTTTCCGAAGGTCGTTCGAGGTCATTCGAAGAACTGTTCGGGAGGTCCTTCAAGGGCGTGGCAAGACGCTCGCCTGAAAAACACGAGTTGGTGAACAGTGGTTCGTTTGGAGTCTCGAACGGGTGCACAGTGAACGACTCGCCAGTTGCCGAGTTGGGTGTTTGGTGGGAACGCCCGGCGAGTTAGACGAGCCGAACGGAATGCGATCAGGTGAACATGCAGAGGAAAACAAGGAGTTGGGCAGAGTCGTTCAGGCGGCCGTGTGGGTGCGCCGACGAGCTAGGCTAACTGAGTTGTGCCAGTGAATGTAAAAATATTCTAAGTGTAAATTTGGGGTTTCCTCAAGATTTAACTTGTATATTGTAAATTGTTATTATTATTATTACACGCAAACTCATCATAGGGAGTTTCCCCTCCTAGTTATACTGTTGTGTATTTCATGTTAATGTTGATTCATGGTGTAATGAAGTTAATATGATATATGGTATAACGAAAGATATGCTTAGTTGTTGAAAAATAAACTAAGTATAGAAAGTTAGGCGTAGTCCACAATCGCAAGTATTGGTGAAAAGAAAGTGGTTGGTGGTGCCGCACCTCCTATAGTGCGGTTGGAAGAGTACCGCTAGTGTAGGGGCATGACAGTTTCGGTCGTGTGGGCACCCATGTAAACTCGTTCGAGTGGTCTTTTGAGGGCGTCCGTGTAAGCTTGTTCGGGCAGGTTGTTCGAGGGCGTCCGTGTAAGCTCGTTCGGGCGAGTCATTCGAGGGCGTTCGAGCGGGTCGTTCGAGGGCGCCCGTGTAAACTCGTTTGGTCACGAAGTTGTGATTAAGGATTTAAAATATCTTAAGCATGTCCTTGCCACATGAATAGTTAATTATTTTCCCCAATTGTACAAGTTTGACAACTTTGGGTCATCATCTTTTCCCTTAATTTTTATTACTCATAATGATAACCTGAACAAGCTTTGGCATGAGTGATTTGATCATCTAAACTTTCTCTTATTTCTTGCAGAGATGGTGTTTGTACAAATTGTGTTCTCGAGAAACATCATCGGGACAATTTTGACAAACATACCTCTTGGTGCACCTCATTCCCTTTGTAGTTTGTTCATAGTGATTTGTGTGATCCACTTTCTTCACCTCCCTTCTCTAGGTTCAATTACTTCTTAACTTTGATCAATGACTTCTCCAGACACAGTTAGGTTTATTTTTCAAAACTTGAGAGAAAAAATTTTTATTTGTTCTTGGCCTATAAGGCCCTTGTAGAAAAACAATTTGGATATCAACTACAAAGGTTAAGAACATATAATGGATGTGAATATGTCAATAACAAAATTCACAACTTACCACATTGCACATGGCATTCAAATGCAACATACTATTCCATATACACCATAACAAAACAGTGTTTTTGAAGGAAAAAATCATAAATTAAAAGAAAAATATAATTGTATGATTTAATCTAAGGGATGAAGTCTTCATTATTGGGCGAAATCCATCAATTGTGCAAATTAAGTAGTAAATTGCGCTCCCACAAAGGCTTTAAGCAATATAACATTGGAAGAAGTGTGGACTAAAATTAAGTTAGATGTAAGCCACTTCCATATCTTTGTAGTGTAATGTGGGCTCACATTCTTGGTGAAAAAAATGAAAGCTTTTATAGCCTAAAAGTGAGAAGCATATTTTTGTTGGATATTCTAATTATGTAAAAGGTTATAGACTTCTTCAACCTCACTCCAATGAAATAATCATTAGAAGAGATGTTGAATTTGATGAAAATATCTTGGCCTACAAGCCTAATTTGACAGTTGTGCCCTCATCAGCATGCAAGCCATCTTCAACGCTTGTGCCACCTTCTCTTCCTATTTTGTTTTCTTCTTCAAACGATGACACTAAGAATGAAAAATCCACCTCCGCTTGCTCACATTCCTCCAAATGAGTCCATTGAACATGACCCTGCACTAGCAACAACTTCTCAAATGGGTTCGTTCAACATGCGAAGCAACTAGTGACATTGCCAATAATCCTACAAATAAATGCCGTACTCATTCACAATTCTAGCAAGCCTCATCTCTTTTGGCTCATGTTTTAGAGACTTGTGATCCAGAAACACTCGCAAAAGCTTCAAGACATCCAAGTTGGGAAACAACAACGAATGAAGAATATTGTTCCTTGAGAGCAAATGAAACTTGGAAACTTTCACCTATTCCAAAAGGAAGAAAACTTCTCAGTTGTAAATGGGTATACAAGACCAGTATATATTAGATGGAAGTATGGAAAGACATAAGGCCTAATTAGTAGCTAAAGGATTCTCTCAAGTCGATGGAATTGACTACAATGAAACCTTTTAACCTATCACCAAAATGAATTCCATCTGCTTTGTTCTAGCCCTTACTATCTCACATGGATGGGAGGTCCATTAGCTAGATGTTAAATATACCTTCTTGCATAGGGATTTACAAGAAGAAATCTACATGGAACAACCTTCCGGCTATGTTCAAAGCAACTCTAGCCTTTGTCTGTCACCTTAAGAAATCTATGTATGGTCTTTAACAAACTCCACGAGCTTGGCATGGAAAAATGGATAGCTTTATTCTTGACATAAGATTCTATAGATGTCATCCAAACCCCACTATTTACACGAAAAAAGTAGGAAGCCATTTCATAATCCTTTTTATGTCAATGACCTTATCCTCATTGGTAACGACCCTAACCTTTTAACCCATCTGAAGTCAAGCCTTCAAAAGAAGTTTGAAATAACATACTTAGGATATTTGCATTATTTTTTTGACCTTCAAATATTTCAAACCAAGGAAGGATGCTTTCTTTCCCAATCTAAGCATGCATGTGACCTTCTCCACCATTTTCACATGGAAGATTGTAAACTAGCCCCTTCTCCTTTGTAAAAGTTTTTTTCTTTAGTATGCATTGGTTCCATTGTAATCCAATGGTCCCAATATGTTTTAGATATAGTGTGATCTGACAGCTCATATTTTCCTCGATACTGACATCGATTGATTTGTGGGTTAACACCCAATTGGTCCATGATCTCTATTTAAAGGGCATGGGGGGTCATGGTTGATGATCAATTGTGAGAACTCTCTTGTGTAAAACACTGCTCTTGTAGGACATATGTCGAGAGGGTAAACCACTGCATGCATTGCTTCAACCCAAAATTCATTTCTAAGCAACTTAGTTTTTAACATGCCTTGATCCATCTCCACTATGGTCCTATTTTTTCTTTCAACAATTCCACTCAATCTAATGAAGATCGATGAATTAAGTGGTTACTTATTAGTTGTTGAAGATAGTTCTTCTAGTGAGCACATGGAAAAACCTTCTCCATAAGCATAGAGGAAAATAAAGAAGCAAAGGACAATCTCATAATCAAAGTTTTTAGAATCATAATAGATATCAACAAAATTCAAAAGGGAGTACATTCACTTCAAGAGGCAGGGGAAGAAGTCCCAACCAATTTAGAAGAAAAAACATCGAAGGATATTGAAGAAGAGAAAGAGGAAGAGATGGATTTAGAGAAATACAAGGACCACAATGTTATTATTGTCGCCAATTTGGTCATCTTGAGAAAGATTGTTATGCAAAGTTGCATGATAATACCACTATTGAAATAAATATCAATGATAAGCTATTCATATCAATCTTGATAACACATTAATTAAGAAAATGAAGCATGGTATATTGATTTAGGATATTCACCTCATATGACATCTTAGGGAGAGTTGTTTACTAGAATAAATGTTATTTTGTAAATTCATACTTGGCGATGATAGTGTATCAGAAGTGAAAGAAAAAGGCATAATTGCAATTCTAGCACTCCACAAAAAAATTGCAATTCTAGCACTCCACAAAAAAAATAATGTTATTGATGATACATTGTTGACACCAACATTGAGGAAGAACCCACTTCTATAGACTTTCTATAAGACAGATGGTGGAGCAAAACTACAAGTTAGTATTTGATAATAAAGAATGTTTAATTATGGATATGTTAAATAAAAATGTCGTTGGAACAAGAGGAGAAAGGATATAGAATTTTCAAGCTTTCTCTTGATTCAAGCAACTTACATAGTTCGAATGCTACATAAAAAGTAAATAGAAATATTTGGCATTTGAGGATGGGCCACTTAAATTTTCAAAGTTCGATTTTGTTAAGGAAGAATAACATGGTGAATGTTCTTCCTTATATCAAAGTGCATGATGAAGTATGTGAAGGATGCATATTTTGGAAGCAACATAAAGAAAGTTTCTCAAATAAAGCATGGAACGCTAGAGAAAGTCTAGCATTGATACACTTAAATTTGGAACAACATGCTATTTTCTCATGTCCATTAATGGTTATTCGATGAAAACTTGATTGTATCTTTCGCACGAGAAGTTTGAGGTGTTTTCTTATTTCCTTGAGGTGAAGGAGATGGTTGAGAATATAAATCCATTCTATACATTTTCTTATGCGACAAAGTTGTACACAAATTTTCTTATTATTTGTTCCTACCCTAAGAACAAATAATGGGGCGGGAGAGGTAAGGGCAGGGGTGGTTGGAGGAAAAATGGAATAACGTGAAAGTTTTCCATTTCACACTCTCCTCGAGCACACATCAAGATAGATTCCTTGATCCCTAGCACCATTAGTCTCACTATTTCAGGAAACATAAGAAACTATAGCGGTTTATGTCATTGCACCAAGACTTTCCCCTTGTAACCACTAGATGCTTGAAGGGAAAGTGGCATGGCACCCTTGGAACTTCAGTAGAATTGTATAAATGTTTCACAAATTGTTATCATGTCAAAGAAAAATCACCTTAACATGCATGCCCTAAGATTCTTCAACACTAACTACCTTTAATCACCCAAACATGTGAAAATATTCCTCTATAAGTGGTTCATGCATGCTCAAAATGCCAAGAAGTGAGGCAATTTGCATATGTGGACAACCTATTATGAGGTGGAATTCATGTTGTCGTGAATCTCAATGCAATGTGAATGGATCTTGAGGTACAAGTCATGAACTCCAGCGTGTAGTGCCCCAACAAGTTGTTAGGCACTAAAACATGGATAATTTGTTTAGTAAAAATAACATTAAGTTAATTTTAACAAGTTATGTAAGAAAACCATGGTGGTACAATAGTTTTCCATTTATATGTATTTTTTGACTAGGACATAAGGTATTTTGTGAGTTTCTTGGTTAGGATTAGTTAAGGGTGATAAAATTTGTGGAAGAGGACTAACGAAAAATTATAGAATAACCATCAAAGTCATGAAGTTATGTACCAAGTATATCTCTAGTCCACCTAATATTTTTTAACTATGAGTCTTCATTTATTCATTGTAAACCATTGAGAGGGAGCTACTTTTCATTCATTTTTTACTACTTCAAGGCCTTTCTCTTGCTTTTTTTATGGTTTTTTAAGTTTCTAGTCCTTTTCTTTAGATGAGTATTCAACCCTATAACTTAAGGGGGTGGTCCTTTATCGAAATATACCTTTTTTTTCTTTCATTTCCTTTTCTCTTTACCTCTTAACTCTTTATTTTTGGCCTAATTTAATCGAGGTTTGAATTATTTTTCTTTTTAATTCTTCATTTGTAATTTTTTTAGTGATATTTAATAAGTTATTCACAAGTTGGGGAATGTTAGTTGTATGTATATAAGATGCAAATGTGAAAGAAGTTGCAAAAAAAATGTAAGTATGGATGTGGTATGATTAAACAATCAACCTTAATTCCTAGTAGTACCTAGTGGTCTAGGTAGAGAGACACTTATCTAAAGACAATCATGCACCTTGATGGTTAAATGAGGTAAAAGGATAAGATTTTTTTACTTAGTTATAGATGATGAAAGTTCATATTTATATCATAGCACACTTACAAATTAAAGTTATCAACACCATTTTAAGTGAAGAAACAATATATGAAATAATATTATGCAAAAGAAATCATCATGGAGTAATATCTTTTGGCACATAAGAAAAGAGTGTTTATGAGGTAGGAGTTAGTATATTGTTGTGGGATGAATCTGAAAGCAACATAGGCATATGATAGAATGTAAGTGAGAGACAAACCTAGATTTGAGAAGTTGGAACAAGAACTTCATACATGCAACAATGTGACACTCTACAAAATGTGTCTTTTGAGGTAGTTACCATGAATGGGTGATAGGTCCATTTGTTTTTGTGTTTTTATAATATTTCTCCTCCACTACAAATTATGAATATCTTAGGTCTCAACAACCCTTCTAGGATGGTGCATTTTACAACATGTTGTTGGTCTAACACTCTTTTTTCTCAATGGTGTCCAAGTGTCCTCGTGCAAGGTGTTCCCCCAAGCGTGCTCCTCATGCAAGGTGTTCCCCCAAGCGTGCTCCACATGTCCCTTGTTGAATCTCTAAGGTGTTCCTCCAAGTGTGTTCCACATGTCCCTTGTTGAATCTGCAACTATGTTTGGTCTTCATAATGTACTTTTGTTCACTTAATGTAATGACATTTATCATTGTAAAGCATATTTATAAACGTAATGATATTTATCGTTGTAAAGCATATTTATAAATGTTCGAGTCAAAGGAAAAACTATTTTAAGTCAAAGTCCCATTGTGACTTTTAAAAAATGTAAATTTGAATTTTTGAAATGAAATTTTTGGCTCCAAAAGTGACAAGTTGGTTTCCCTCCAAATTAAGTCGACCTTGGCCAAGAGACACGTCCATTCACCCGATACAAACTACTATATAAAGGCAGATCGAGCTCATCATTTAAACAATTCACATTCCACACAAGACAATTTATGGGCAAATGAGTGAATGATAAGAAGGACAAAGAAGGCCAAATTTTATCTCCTCTCTAAAACCCAAAAATAGTTCCGGGAAATTCCACTGGATTGTATTTTATTAGAAAAAATAATATTTTTAATGGGCTTCCTAAGTCTAAACTTAAGAAATTTAAAATATTAAAGAATTTTAATCAAAATATCGGTGAGAATAATCTAGAAAGCGAATCAAGTCAAGTTTTATTCTTAACCATTGATTAGAGACTAAATCTCGATCGTTGAAGTCTCAACGAGAAAAGTAAGGAGGCTTGGGGTTCATTTAGAAAAACACACTAAGAGAAAGAATTGATCTGGAGTTTGATTTCTGGGGCTAGGACGCTGAGAATTTGAACTATGTGATCATTCCACAATAGAGGGGCAGGAAGAGTTTGGGAGTAATGACAAAGAGGTGGAAAGACACTAGTGGAGGCAGCACAACAACTAGAAGGATTGATGTTGGGCCGGATCAGCACAGAAGCAAAAGCTACCCTCACACAAACCCAAAACTGTCGGGGAACTGTCGAAACAACCGAGAAGGTTGATGCAGAAAGTAGAAGAGACAACGCAGAACTAACATAGAGCCTGTAACGCTGACGCAGAACTTGTAATGCTGCCACATGGCCTACACAAGTCTAGCACAGAGATAGACAGGGTTAGCCAGTTTTGTTGCTAGAACAGTCGAAATCTATTGGGTGAAGTGAAGTAAAACTCACTCAATTTTATGCCATGTGCCACAAATCTCACACCTTTATACTTACCTCACACCTTTGTACTTACATGCATTTCCATTTAGGAAAAGAGACAGCAAAGCAGCCTCACCTTCTCGCTGGATTTTCTCCCAATATAAATTTATCAAATATGTTATGATAAATTATCCAGAACATATTCCACAATATACCACAATAGTTTACGAATCACAAACACTCATAGATTTAAACTCTTTAATATAAGATTAAAATACTTTATATATTAAAGATTAAAATACTTTATAAAAATATACTGTGATTCCACAATAGTTTACGAATCACAAACACTTCTAGATTTATTAACACTTCAATATAACATTACAATACTTTATAAAAATATGCTGCGATAAACTATCCAGAGCATATTCCACAATAGTTTACGATCACACTATCCAGAGCATATTCCACAATTGTTTACGGATCACAAGCACTCGTAGATTTATTAACTCTTTTAAATAACATTACAATACTTTATAAAAATCATTAAAATGACATACATCAATATCTCATCTCACATGGATCAGAATAAAAGCTCTAGGTACGAAAGAAAAAATAAAAATCCGGTACCTTCGTTTTGAAAATGTAAACTATTCGAAAAAAAATATCAAAATTCAATGCATTCAGTAATCAATTCTAACGAGATTCTGTTCAGAGCAAAAATTGTCAACTTTCATGTCTATCTGATCTAAAAATATATGAGATTATTCTATTAGGTTAAAGAAAGCGTGGAGGAGAAAGTATATAGCTGGAAAAGGTTAAGATTTTAGCTCCGAACTTTTTTAAGTGGGAGAGATTAAAAAAGAACTGGTGGGGGTGCAATTATGCACAGTAAATCTAGGTTTAATAGAAAGCCTAGAGGCTCATTAGTGTTACGAATGCTATAATTTTGAGAAAAAATATGACAGACAAATTGAATACAGTTGTTTAAAGCCAAAGATGATTAAGAACACTTTTTTCACAACACAACTTGGATGGTGGAGCACACTAAAAACAATATTTTAAATCATGGACAAATAAATCTACCTATTTGAAAGAATTATTAAGAATTTGTTATGCCATGGACCGTATCAGGAAAAAAGATGGCACCGTGGCAGTTAAAAGCACGAATCAACTACAAAATGGGTCGTAGAGGATAGAGAGGCTTGTTAAATGAAGCTGTCTACACCCAGGTATATAAGTGCTTCTTCCCTGACCTAAAGAACCTACGTTACAAAATCTCTCTTATATTTCAAATGTGACTGAAGGCTCTCTGAAACAGCAGTAAAATGAAAAAGGCTGGCAGATATACTGATTTTTTTGGAATGTTAAAAATGGATAGTATGCAAGACTTTTTTGGAAAGATGAATGGGCTGGCCATCAACCCCTTTTCTGAATGAAGTGGTGCAGAAGTCAAAATTTTGCAATTCAGAATAAGCTAAACACTTTGATTATAATCCTTAGTAACACAATAGAGGTCTATTGCAGAAGACGAGGCAAAATATCGCTTCTAACAGCCAGCGGCATTTCCTCCTGAAGAGGGTATGTTACTTGAGATTTAAGATAATTATACTGAGATAAGGTTTGTTTATGTTGTAATTTTGTAATCACATAATATGCTCGGTGAAGCCTATGTACGATCAACTAATTTCAAAATTATGGGGTTTGGAAGATAATATTGGATCGTAAATATGGCATATAATGTAGCTTTCTAATGGTGGGCAACAGAAGAGAAGACTTTAGTATCCAAAAACTCTGAAAGAGCAGAGCCGATTGAAGGCGATAGATCTGACATATTAGAAGAATCTTTAGATCATATTTTAGTCTACAGCCCTCTTGACATCAGTATAGGAAACTATCAGTAAGTGGTGTTCTGCTCTACATAGAAAATGGAAAAAATAACTTCATTCACATGGATCGGAATAGAACATTCCGATAAAAAAATATCTGGGCCTTTTTGTTCTTGAATCAATTAGAGAAACACTGTACAATTGTTATTTAAAATTAGTTTGAAGTCTCTGAAAAAATTGTACAAAGAGAAAAAAAACATTCACAGAAACAGTATCTGAGCCTCTCTGTTTTTGAGCAATTGGAGATATACGCTAATTATAAGTAAATCAATACCTTCAACAATTCACTACAACCAATTCATCCTTCAATTCACACACCTCATTGCTCATAGCAGCCATGGAAGGAAACGTAAGTCACAGGTTAAAGTTAAGGTTCATCTATAAACATTTTCTATATATAAATATATATTAGTTTAAAAGATATGCATAAAATGGTAGAAATAGCATCATAACATAAACAAATTAACAAAAAAAAATATATAATATAATATATATAATATATATATATTACCATGGACTTGGCAATTGCAGGGATAGATTACAAGTTTGTATTCTGTCATAAGATTATGAGTTTTGATCTACAAACCTGGTCAAGGGCCATGAGGTGAGTTTTGATCTATAAACTTGGTCAAGGGCCATGAGGTTCGCTGAACCTCATAAAAAAGTTAAGTTCACCAAAATTCAAGTTTGGCAAACCTTGTAACATAGAAGAGAATTACCATCAACATTGAAGTTTGGCAAACCTTGGCAAGCTTTGTAAGGTAAAAGGGAATTCCCATCAGCTTAAATCCATCTTCACTTTATCAAACACAAACTTATAAAGATATTACAAGTTTGTATTCTGTCATAAGATTATGAGTTTTGATCTACAAACCTGGTCAAGGGCCATGAGGTGAGTTTTGATCTATAAACTTGGTCAAGGACCATGAGGTTCGCTGAACCTCATAAAAAAGTTAAGTTCACCAAAATTCAAGTTTGGCAAACCTTGTAACATAGAAGAGAATTACCATCAACATTGAAGTTTGGCAAACCTTGGCAAGCCTTGTAACGTAAAAGGGAATTCCCATCAGCTTAAATCCATCTTCACTTTATCAAACACAAAAACTTATAAAGATATTACAGGTTTGCATTCTGTCATAAGATTATGAGTTTTGATCTACAAACCTGGTCAAGGGCCATGAGGTGAGTTTTGATCTATAAACTTGGTCAAGGGCCATGAGGTTCGTTGAACCTCATAAAAAAGTTAAGTTCACCAAAATTCAAGTTTGGCAAACCTTGTAACATAGAAGAGAATTACCATCAACATTGAAGTTGGGCAAACCTTGTAAGGTAAAAGGGCATTCCCATCATCTTAAATCCATCTTGACTTTATCAAACACAAAACCATATAAAGATACAAAATCTTGTCCAAATTTTGTACCCTCCAATCCCTCTCAGAGATTAATCTACTCTATTGATAACTAAATATTATAATTGTTATTAATCACAATAGATACATATTTAAGCTTGCTAAACAGAAAAATGAAGAAGACAAGGAAAAAAAAAATAAAGAAAAAAACAACAACAACAATTCACAGTATATACCTTAATCAATAGTCGCTATAAAGTCTTCCTATTAAAACATGAATTAAACACTTACATAGTTTAGTATTGTCGTGCGGATCAGAACCCAGAGTTTGCTTCATCTTAGCACAGATTTAAATAAAAGCCATAGAGACTAAACAACACAAACATAAACATGCAGAAGCACTACTTATTCATAAACGGCGACATTATTCCAAAACATCAGCATGGCCCTCAAATTTCACAACCACCGCGGAGACGAAGTACCAGGTGCAGGGTCGACTCCTTCTGAATGTTATAATCGGCCAGAGTACGCCCATCTTCCAGCTGCTTTCCCGCAAAGATCAGCCTCTGCTGGTCAGGAGGGATCCCCTCTTTGTCCTGGATCTTGGCCTTCACATTATCAATGGTATCTGAGCTCTCAACCTCCAGGGTAATGGTTTTTCCAGTCAGAGTTTTCACAAAGATCTGCATCCCACCTCTCAATCGAAGCACAAGATGCAGTGTTGATTCCTTCTGAATGTTGTAGTCAGCCAAGGTCCTGCCATCCTCCAGCTGCTTACCAGCAAAGATTAGCCTCTGCTGGTCCGGGGGTATTCCTTCCTTGTCCTGGATCTTCGCCTTAACATTGTCGATAGTGTCAGAGCTCTCAACTTCCAAAGTGATTGTCTTGCCAGTGAGGGTTTTCACAAATATCTGCATACCACCCCTCAAACGAAGAACCAGGTGCAGGGTAGATTCCTTCTGGATGTTGTAGTCCGCTAGAGTTCGGCCATCCTCTAGCTGCTTACCAGCAAAGATAAGCCTCTGTTGATCGGGGGGAATTCCTTCTTTGTCCTGGATCTTGGCCTTGACGTTGTCGATCGTGTCAGAGCTCTCAACTTCCAAAGTGATGGTCTTTCCAGTTAGGGTTTTGACAAAGATCTGCATTCCTCCCCTCAGACGGAGAACCAGGTGCAAGGTAGATTCCTTTTGAATGTTGTAGTCCGCCAGGGTTCGGCCATCCTCGAGCTGCTTTCCGGCAAAGATCAAACGCTGCTGGTCAGGAGGAATTCCTTCCTTATCCTGGATCTTGGCCTTGACATTGTCAATGGTGTCAGAGCTCTCAACCTCGAGAGTGATTGTCTTGCCAGTGAGGGTTTTTACAAAGATCTGCATATTTAAGCCTTAAGGGTTGCCTACGAACAAGACCTGCATATGCAATAGAATATATATATAAAACTAACAAAAAGACCAGTGGGAATACAAGAGAGATCATCACTTTTGCCAGACATTAAGGCCTATCATACTTAGGCCAGGCTTTAAGGAAGCGTCTTCACACGAAACGCCGTTATGTACACAAAAACCCTAGCCAGACCTCAAAATGCCTAGATTTTAAAATCATCAATGGCCTGGGCTTGAAGCCCGTGGATCAATAAGGCTCCAAAACCTATAAGACGTTTCCCCGGCATTCAAGAAAGCCTGGAAGCTATTACAAAGTTGCATACATAACAGTATAAAATCTCGAAATAGACACGAATAAGTAACGGACAAACAAAGACAAACAGAAATCCCGAAACACTTGATCCATGACTTCTAGACATGAAAACTTCAAATACCAGTAAATTTTTTAACGAATTGTAGGAATATTTCTAAAGCACTCAAATTAATATTTTACAAATGAAGAAATCGAGATCGAAAGAAATAACTATTTAGGAAATTTCTCACAAAACAGAAGGCGCAAAACCCCGATACGTGCTTTATAAAAATCAAACCCTAATGTAAAGATAAACCTAGAAAACACATAAGAAAAGAAAAAGACGTACAGACAACACCTTCGAAATTTCTTTCAAAGGCAAACACTGTCGATATACTCAAACCACAATAACATTCTCAAGAGACAATACCTGTAAAAAAGTCGAGCCGAAAGTGCCAAGATCAGAATAGAAGCAAGCAAGTTGAACAAGAACAGAAAAGGGAGATCGGGGATATTTATAAACCCAAAAAACGTGTGCATGGAAATGTTGGGACCCACAATATATCTATTTCTAAAGTTATTAAAAATGAAATTAGAAGATATCTTAATTTTGAGACGTAATTATGTCTTTTTGTTGGCGGAATTAAAAAATTATTAAAAATGAAATTAGAAGATATCTTAATTTTGAGACGTAATTATGTCTTTTTGTTGGCGGAATTAAAAGAGTATTGGTAGGGTATAATTTTATGTTTTTTAGCCAATTTTTTATGTATAGATGGATTTATGTTGGTTTAATTTGACTTTTTAAATAGGTTATATTCCACATGAATATCATTGGTTCTCAATACCATGAGTTTTATTTTATTTTGATTGACTTAAAACTGGTTCTCAATACTATGAGTTTTATTTTATTTTGATCGAGTTAAAATGTTTACATTACACCGATCTTTTTATTTAATTAATATTTATTTTTATGCAATTTGACTTAGTCAAAATGTTAAATATTGCATTACAATATCGCTACCATATTGTGTTGGAAAGCACCTCTAGCCACAATTACAAAGCTAATTCATCAAGATTTTCCAATTTTTTCTCATTTCCAATAGGAATACATGATTTTCTTGAAAAGAATATATTTGAGCAACAAAAAGGGGGTTATATAGGTGAATAACTTACAAATTGCTCCAACAAAACAAAAAGTTTACAACATATAATGCTACTAATTGATTATGAAATATTACATGACTATGAACTTGTTCTTGTCCTAGAGAGGTCATTTAAATTTGGGCAATTAGCAGTTGTCGAAATTTCTCCTATGTGATTATTACCGAAAGTTTCTAAATAGTTGTCGAAGTGTTTGAGTTGGTTGGGTCACTTAAGTTAAGAGTCAGTGCTTAATCTAGTCTTTAAGCTCCTTAATCACCCTTCTTGGAACCCCCTCGCACCCCCCTCCCCCACCCCCCCCCAAACAATTTTCCATTTTTATATTTTCTTATATCAACCAATTTAACTAAAAAAATAATAATAGACTTCATCCATGATTAGGGAATTATAGCAAACTTTATTTGGCCATTAATCTTCAATGCGCCTATCTTCCATTTACAGTTATCATTAGCATACTTGTCTACTTCTTTGTTGAAGTCCCTTAGGACATTGAAATATGCTTGGATGGGATATATGCCACAATTGATCATTTTCATGATGTTTTCCATAGATTTTTCCTTTGGGAGGGAGCGTTTGACCAGATGATGCAAGATTAGGAGAGAATCTCCCATAATCATAAGTGTGCCCACCCGATGTTCTTTGACTAACAAAAGCCTTTGGTAGAGACCATATATATCTACTTGATTATTTGTCATATGACAAAAACCCCATGATTACTTGAACAATTTGTCCTCTTTAGGGCCATAGAGCGCCCCCTCCCCACCTACCACCCTTGGGTTTCATTTAGATGCCCCATCAAAATAGAAAATTCATCCTTGTCACAAGCTCTTCCATTCTCTTAATTCTACCTTTGTCAATCTTAGCTTCCAACCTCTATCTATTTTAGGCTTGTTCCATCATATGTTTTGGGAAAAGTTGTACAAAACTGTAAACTTTTTTAGCCAATCCCATTCCATTTGGTTTAAGGTTTTATGGGAAGAATTTTGATCTACCTTTTGATCTCCAAACTCTGCATGCAATGAGATTGCTTTCATCATTGTGCTATGGGGAGGAGTATTCATGCATTAAAGATTTCATTATTCCTTGTTAGTCATACTTTCCAACATATAAACTTTGGGAGAGCTTCTCAATAATTTTTGAAGAGAGGTTTCCTCAAAAAAGTCTCCAACATAATTTTTTGTGTAGGAAAGAGAGGAATTCATGAAAACTAGACAAACCTTTTACTTTGTTGGAGAATAGGGCAATTGCTTCCATCCAAACTGCTTTGGTATAATCACAGTTCAAAAATATATGGGAGATGTCTTCCACTTGATGCAAGGAAAGAGGACACTGGGAGGGGCCATAAATGGCTCTCTTTCTTAAATTCTTAGTTGTTAGAATTTTTCTATGAGTAAGAAGCCAATGAAAAGAGTTTACCTTTGAATTGTCATTGAGCTTTGGGGAAACTCAAGATTAGAAGAGCACAGTGATGTTCCTATAACAGCCCCAGGTTAAAAGTCCATGTAATAAAAGTTAATAAAGACAAAATAAGACCAAGGTCATGGGACACTTATTCCAAGCTGAATGTTGGGCAAAATATCCTAGTGGGCATCATTTGATGTGTTTATGGCTAAGGGGAAATTGGCAAAGGCAATGGCAAGGGCTTTGAAAAGGAAAAAAGGTATTTCTGGCACTTTATTTATGAAAATAAAGGAAATTAGGAGAAAAGGAAGGTGAAAGGTCACAAGTTGCATGTAAGGAGGAATTTGAAGGAAAATTGAAGAAAAATGAAGAAATTAGGAGCATCAATAATAAAAAGACATCAAAGCATCAATTGGTAGCTTTTTGTCAGTTTAGTTTTGGAGTTAATCTCAGAGGGAAGAAGAGCACCAAGAGGAGAAGGAAAAGCAAGCAAGCAAAGGAAGGACAAGGAAAGCAAGGATCGAGCAAGGAAAAGTTGGATCAAGCAGCTTTAGTGGGAATACTTGCAGGTAACAGGTTGCACGTATGATTTCCTAGCTGGTTTTGACATGCATGGTATGTGCATATTGGTATTTGGTTATTTTGTTGTCATTGACATGAGTTTTGTCGGGTTTGACAGTGGATTCCAGCCTTGGCTTGTCATTTCCAAATAGCTATGGTGTAATGGGGTTTTTCTCATTTTGAGATTTGGATTGTCGGAAGGTTTTTTATCTAGGTAAGGTGGTCTCGGGAAAATTCCCAAAGGTCTAGGAATCCCTTGACTAGTAATAGCGAGATACATAGTAAAGCCTGAGGGTGGAGATAGGAAAATTCCTCAAGTTATTGGTGAATAAATTTTGAGGTAGCCAAGCTCGGTTTGGTTTTGTGATGTCAGGACCAGTTTAGGTGAGATCACGGTATGGTGAGGGTGGAGGTGGCTTAACCTTTGGATTCCCTTAGTTGTTTTTGGATTGGTTTATCCCATGATATCCCATATTCATGCTTGGAATATGTCAGGGGAGTGGTTGACTAAAAGAAATATTTAGTTCAGCCCAATCTATGGTCGGGTGGTACGTGGAAGTCCCGAACCTGGTTAGCTTTTGCATATGCTTAGTAAGAACTAAGATCTCTTGCTTTTGATGAGTAAATGTACTTATTATTAAGTGGTTTTAATACTTGTTTTATCATTGTTATCTATCTGTAAGCATGGTTTTATGACAAATATTAATCATGGATTTCATCATGTTTTTACTTATAATTGAATGAATAATGAATGCATGATCTAATTTGTGAAATGACATCTCTTGTGAGAAGGCATTGGCCCTTCTTATTAAACTTCATATAATTTTATAGATCCTTATGCTCAGATATGCATTCATGACCTATAGGTTGCATGTTTACCAAGTGTTTGACGGAATGTCATTCCTAGTTGGAAGGGGTCAGGTCAAGTCTTGGTTGAAGTGTTGGTTTGGAAGCTTTGTTTCTATGTCAATTATCATCTCTAAAAGTTTCACTGAGTTCTGGACATAGGCCTAAGTCCTAGCCTTGAAAAGTGGCTCAGAATTCGTGGTCATTGGCATAGAACTGATTGGGAAAGTCCACATTCGCTGGAAGGCGGGCCTATGAGAGTGACTGGAGGCTTACAATTGCTTGCATTCCTTATTAAGGGAGTGACTAAGGCTCTAAGTCAGTGAAAAAGAAAGTTATCTCAAGGGTTGGATGCCCTGAGGGGTTAGGTTTCTCCTGGAGGTCTTATAGCACCTGAGGAAAATCAATAATGTCTTAGGTTGTCGACTCCATTTCCTTAAGTTCATATAGGAGGTTGAGTCTTATCATAGTTACCTTCAGCTCATGTTTACCCCCGGCAAGATAGTGAAAGCGGGTAAATGTGGGAGGAGGCGGTTACAAGGTGGTATCATAGTCAAGTTTCGCTCTCTTTGGGTTGTATCTAATACCACAAGGTGGTATCAGAGCAGGTTCCCCTCTCTTTGGGTAAATTTTTTATGTTGTCAAGGTTATGGTTGTCATGCATGGGTCATGGTATACAGTTGGGATGATCATGCATGATGTTGATATGTTGTTGTATGTATATGCTTATGATTATACACGTACATGCTAATGTGGATTGATCTTGCAAATGAGATAAACCTCCCCTGAACATCAATGAGGTATGGATTTGATTTTGGTATCTATTTGGTTTATCTGACATGGTACACTTGCAGGAAAGACATCAAAGATGGTGAGCAAAATGGTAGATTACAGTTCTTGTGACTCTCCTCACATATCAGTTGGACAACAAGGAGATGAGCATTCTCTTGGTATAGCAGATACATTGAGGAGTTTGAGGGCAGAGATTAGAAGTTACAAAGAAGACAATGACAGGTTGGTTGAGGCACAGGAAAGACTTGTAAAGGCTCAGGAGAAGCAGGTAGAGGTCAATGCAGCGATTCTTCAGATCTTGTCAGAGTTGCAGAAACAGGGATAGATGAGGATCAGTCAAGAGTAGGAAGAGAAAATTAATGGAGCCTATGTAGAAATCTCAGTCCAGATACAAGTTGGATAGAGGGGACACATTTAAAGGTGGTAGACCATTGGATACACCTAACAAGAGGATTGGTATGTATGAACATCATTCTAGTTCCTCATCCAGGAGACATCATCATAGTCATCACCCTCATCATCCTTATAGGAGGAGGGAGTATTTTCCTTAAGAGTTCAAGAAAGTGAAGTCTCCTACATTCGATGGAGAGATGGAGAAGTCAAAAGATGCAGAGGCATGGTTGCTTGGGATGAAGAAATTATTTAGATTTCATAGTTGCTTAAAGAACATTAAAGCTAAGATAACCACCTTCAGTCCTTAAGGGAAAGCAAATATCTAATGGGAAGATGTGAAGAATGTCAAGGGCATTCGGGAAGAAGAATTGATTTGGGATGAGTTCGAGAGACTCTTCAAGAAGAAGTACCTATGAAAGAGGTATTATGATGACAAAGCTAAGGAGTTTTAAGAGCTAAAGATGGGTTCTATGACAAATGATGAGTATACCGGCAGGTTCCTGGAGCTATTGAGATGTGTCTTATCTTAAGGAGGAGAAGCCTAAGATTCAGAGATTCACCAATGGATTTCCAGTAGCATATAGAGACCGGATTGAGTTTGATGAGCCTAGATCACTAGAGGAATCCATCCGGAAATTGAAGAATTTTTATGAGTAGTCAAAGCACAAAGCTGAGCCTAAACGTGACTTGAAGGGAAATGAGAAAGTTAAAGGAAAGTGGCCATCGAAACAAGGAAGACCTCAGAATCCAGGTGATAAAGAAAATGTGGTTCGTTACAAGAAGTTCAATGTGATTGAGAAAGGACATGGGTCGCGTCTTGAAGAGTAGTAGACTAGGGTAAAGATCAATGTAAGATGGATTGTCCATTGTACGAAGGTGGTAGGCCTCAAATATATAGTGTTCATGAGGCGCAATTAGTTGGGTATGTTAGTCATATCATTCCTTGAATTTATGCAACTTTGGACAACAAGTAGGCAGAATAACAAGCATCCGTTATTGAGATGGAATGTAGCCTCTGTGATCGAGTTATTTCTATTTTGATTTATCTGGATCTTATTATAGTTATGTTAATCCTGACCTGGTGGATAAGTGTGGCTTGAGAAAAGAAGTGCATGTAAAGTCTTGGTTGGTGCAGTTGACTACAGGTACTAAGAAGAGAAACTCATCATTGGGTAAGAGCTTATGTATTTGAGTTAAATGGTATGCATATAGCAACACATTTGAATGTACTACCATTGGGATCATATAACATGCTTTTGGGTAAGGATTGGTTGTATCTTTGTAGGACCAAAGTAGACTATTATGACAAGGCTATTGAGTGCCTAGATGATTATGGGGAAAAAAGAATCTTGCAAGGAAAGAAGAGGACTACATTAGTTAGGATGGTCACACCTATGCAAGCTAAGCACAGTTGCAGAAAAGGTGTGTGATGTTTGTAGTTCATATTTCCAGTTACAAGGGTAAGGATGTTGAGGATGCATAAATCTTAAAGAGGTACCATGTATTGTAGTAGTTTCATAATGTATTTCCAGCAGAGATTCCGGATTTCCTCCTCACAAGGAAGTAGAATTCTCTATTGAGTTGGTACCAGGGGCAACACCAACATCAAAGTCACCTTACAGGATGAGCACTCCAAAGTTAGTAGAGTTGAATTTGTAGTTGAAGGAAATGCTTGATAAGGGATACATTAGGCCAAGTGTATTGCCTTGGGGTGTGTCAATATTGTTCATGAAGAAGAAGTATGGTACTCTCAAGTTGTGCATTGTTGGGTCCCTATAATACTATTGATTACCCCATTACTATTGTAGTTGTACCCCTTATTAATATTGTTGTGCCCCTATTGTGCCCATATTGTTATTATTGTGCCCCATAGAATCCCTCTACTGTTATTTTTGTGGCTTTGTATTATTATTGTTAGGTCGGCTGGGTTATATTGTGACTCCTTAGACTCCTATATATAAAAAGGAGGTTTTGTCATTTTAATCATCGAAGAATTGTTCATTTATGTATTGTAAAGGAGGTTTCCCCCTCGAAGAGGTTGAATTTTAAGGCGTTGATCTATCTTTTTTTATCTTTTTCTTGAGCTGGTTTCATAACATTTGGTATCAGAGCTTTGGATTCTAGGATTTCGCTACTCCAAACAGGTTATCGTGGCATTTTCGTTATAACTTCTTTTCTGCGATGTTTCAGAAGCTTAAAAAAAAACCATTTGAGAAGAAAGCGCGTTGAATCTCGGGTCCAAATTTCAGAGATTTTCGCGCTATATTTGTGGAAATATGATCTAAGGAAGTTGGCCTTTTTGTAGACTCCTGAATTACATTCCAAACAGGTGACCTGGGGAAAATCGTCATAACTTTCTCTTTGAGCATCAGATTGAAATTTCATAAGAAGGCACAGAAAGAGGACGGACTGTAGTTTCTTTTATATATTTTTCAAAGCAAAAGGTCGAAACAGGGACACGTGGCACATCGTACAAGTTCGCTCTACTGAATTAGTCCATAATCAGGTCACTGTGGGAGATTTGGCATAACTCTTCATTGGAGAATCCAATTGGGGTTAGACTAGTGGCATTGGAAAGAAGACACAGAGGGCTACCACAAGTCACAATTTCAAAACTAGATGATACGAAATTACAGAGATACATCATAGGCAATATTGAGCTCCTACAAAGTGAAAAAAGGTGTGTAGATTTTTTTAATTTTTGCTTAAGCATGGTTTGAAAAATTATTTTGAAGGAATTCAAAGGGCATAGTAGAGCATTAGTATCAGTAACTGATTCCCCGAGGAAAGAAAATGCAAACACCTAGTAAGGAACCTGAAAGCTCTAGCATGACTCATGAAGAAGAGGAAGAAATGCTACATGATATATCAAAATTACAAGAACAAGTGCAACAAATATCACACTCACAAAAGCTAAGATACATGGCATGGAATCTAAGATAAAGGGCGTGGAAGCTAAGATGGATGATTGGAAGATAGATTTGAAGACAGACATAGAAAAATTGAAGATAGATTTGAACACAAATTTGAAGACAGGCATGGCAGATTTGAAGACAGATTTCACAAATTTTCAACAAGAAATACTTACTAATGGTGAAAAGGTAGTAAAGGAAACTCATGATGTGAACAAAAAAAATGTTAATCATGATATCATAGACTCTAATGTTGGATTGAAGACCCACCATATTCCAAAAATCGATATGAGGAAGTTTGATGGCAAGGTTCCCGCAACATGGATATTACAGATGGAGCAATTTTTCGATCTTAATAATGTGCAAAACACACAAAAGGTACATATTTGAACTTTATATTTCGAACCAAATCAGTTTGTATGGTATCAATGGCTTTTCTCTTGTAAACAATTTATCACTTGGGCAATTTTTACGGAAGAATTGATAGCACATTATGAGGATACAAAGGCAACACTTTTTTTAGCCAATTGATAAGTCTCAAACAAAAGGGTTCAATAATGGAGCACATTGAGGAGTTCCAAAAATTGAACATAAGGGTAAAAGATATTCCAGAGGAGCATAGGATTGATGTGTTCATAGGGTCTCTAAAGGATAATATCCAACATGATGTTCGCGTTTGGGAACCTGATTCATTAGAGAAGGCATTCAAGTTAGCAAGAAAAATGGAAAGCAAAATTATGTCAACTAGGAAGCATACCACTCACAACTATAAAGACGGAAGTGTTGTTACCGCTAGTCTTCCACAACCTATAAGGTTGACACCACAATGATTGGAAGAAAAAAGAGCAAAAGGGCTTTGTTGAAAATACACTAAAGGTCATAAGTGTGCTGAGAAGAAATTATTCTACATAGATTGTGAAGAGGAAGAAGAAAAGGAGCAAGAAAGGTCAAAAGAAGAGGATATACTCCAGGAACAAAGACTAGATGAAGAACAAATGAATCCGACCATATCTTGTAATGCATTGGCGGGAATTACCACTCCTCAAACCATCAAGATAGAAGGACAAATCAAGAAGAAAAAGGTAATAGTGTTGATTGATTCAGGAAGTACCCACAATTTTATTCATTGTAAGGTAGAAAAGAATTGAATTGCTTCCTATATCCAGCACCAGAGTGTCAAGTGATGATTGCAAATGGAGGAACAATAAATTGCTCTGGAAAGTGCCATAATATCAAGCTATCCATGGGAGAATATGTATTGACTAGCCCAATTCTCTCCATTCCAATGGGAGGTGTTGATGTTGTATTAAGAGTCCAATGGCTACAATCCTTGGGTACAATAGCTTTTAATTTTCAAGAACTTTTCATGAAAGTTTCTAGGGAAGGAAAGGAAGTTGTTTTAAGAGGTATTGTAGGGAAACCGGGAAAGATAATCAACTCTAATGGTATGACAAAGCTTCTAAAAAATGAACAAAAAGGTGTAATTGCACAATTATGTTCGCTAGATGTTTCCACATTGGAATCATCTATTTCTCCAGATCTCCAAATAGTCTTGGACAATCATTCCAAGGTATTGAGACTCCCAAAGGTCTCCAACCTATTCGTGATCATGATCATGCTATTCATCTGATTCCAAGAAGTGTTCCTCCAAACATCAGGCCGTACAGATATC